>CM030898.1:26357405-26577405 GCA_018136845.1 Heterotis niloticus | reverse complement strand
CCCCCCCCCCCAACCCCATTGGGGTGATTGCATTTACACCTCTGTTTTGAGAAGCTGCGGTAACTGGAGGAGCCCCCCAGTCGCCCGCAGCACCTGTGCTGGTCCGGGAGTCCCGTTCTGCAGTTACAGTACCGTGTGCTCACCGGCCACATTGCCAGGGCTGCTTAATTTCAGCCACAGTTGAGCAGCCTCGGGTAATTAGATTTAGAGAGCATAGTGAAAGACATCCACCGGCACGCCACGGAGCTCATAAATCACCGCCGACTCTCCGTACACAATAATGGAGGTGGTGAGGGGCAGGCATTAAAATGTCGCACTGGAATGCGAAATGGTGGCCGGACTGGGCATTCGTGCTGTGGCACGAGGAATCATCCATCTGCTGTGTCCTTATCGGCCACCTCGCACCCGGGACCGTCACGTGAGACGGGGAACGGCCGACTGCAAAGGGGAAGTCCTGGGTGGGTGGCCGCTCGGTGGGTGACAGGGAAGTGCTGCTAGCACTGCAGACAGGTTTGCATTTTGCAGTTGACCCGTTGTGGTGTAAAATGCGTTTTAGGGCTGCGTTCAGGGCACAGCCTCATTTGACGGGAGGTCAAAAAAAGCAGCCGCCTCTGAGTGAGTGGCTCCATTGCAATTAATGTCAAAAAAGGGAACTGGAAAGTGTGTGAACAGAGGTGCCTAAATGGTGTCTCATGTGAAGCAATGTAAATGCAGTAGGATTTCAGAAAATCCTTCGTACTACGTCAAAACTGTGTCAATACCCTGGGCCAGCAGGTGGAGTAGTACTTAGAGCCCTCCTTTTGGGACCTCCCAAGTCCAAATTCCTGTTCTGTTTTAGTATCATTGAACACAGTCCTTGCCTGAATCATTGCAAAGTTATCCAACAAAACTGGTCACCTTAGATAAAAATGCGAGACATCAGTGTGTATTTTGATCTCAGTTACAGCAAAAACACACTGTGTAAAGATGCTTTCTGCACATCTGCAGCACACACGAGCCACCGTACGATGTTTGTGTACGTTATACCTTGTCGGTCTCACAGATTTACTACAACTCACTTTAATGAGTAACAAATGTAAGCTGTTGATCTGTTGTGGTAAAATATTTACACTTCTGGTGAAGGACCCTATGTAATACCTTCTTGTCACTTCTACAAGCGGTGTGTTATTTACGAAGGTGTATGTGCTGCCGATTAAGGCTTGGTGACTGTAGAGGTGTGTTATAAGATTTGTAGAGCCCTTTAAAATATATATTTTCTTCCCGGGTGATTAAACTGGAACGCTTGCTTTTGCGTCTGGCAGAGCGGTTGGCATCCAGCTAATAAGCCATACACTTGCTGCCCATGGCCGCTTGCACACACCTCTCCGAAATGCCTGCGCAACTGTATATGTGTCTGCACAACCAGATGCCCTGGCCTCCCTCTGGTGGGTGCCCATCAGATTCAGCGCTATGGCAGAGAACGGGCACACTTGTAATCTGGCCTCAGAGCAGCAAAGGACACGCACAGGCCAACAGATGGCATGGTGTGAGGTCCCATCTCAAGTTAACCCAACACAGAGGCCCGCACGGTTACCACCTTTTAATTTAAACCAATTTGCAGATTTTTTTGTTTGCCATCTCATGGTTTTAAAAATGCCTAGTCCAAGTCACAATCGGCTGTGTGTTTGCGGGGTGAGGGGGGCAGGCTCGGGCAAACTCCAGAGAGATAAACCCCACCCAGCCTGTGCACACCACCCCACCGGCTGTTCTCGCCTGATCCGGCCTCGGCTACTGTCGTCCTCGGGCGCGTTTCCGCCATCTGCCACACAGGACTGCAGATGCGTTCCACCGGCGCTCCTCCCACCGCTGCTGCCCCGCTCGCACAGCAGACGTTGTGCGAGAGCTCGAAGTTCCCAATTTGCAAATCAAATCGGGTTTAGAAACCCAGCACTGAATCGCTGACGTGGGAGTAAAAACAGAGGGAGAAATCTGCTGATATGAAAACAATTCAGAGGAGAGAGAGAGAGTGAGGAAGGGAGAGTCCTGGCTGTTGAACCCATCACACCCAGCACAAGGGTGGCGGGGGGTGTAATTGCTCGCTGCTGGTTTATCTAATGCCTGGGAATTGACCGTGTCCAAACTGTGGCTGTTGGTCTCTTTGCTAGCGGTGGAACAGAAGTACCTGGCCTGGCGTGTCTCCCCACCGCCCAGCTGCCCCACAGCCATTTGTGTGTGGCCTATGGGCCCGTGAGTTTGCAGTGTGGACGATGAACAGTTGTGGCACGACACCCTTCTGTTGGTTACCCCTGTATCTATATGACAGCAAGCAAAAATGCATATACGGTATAAAAGATAATTGAATTAGTCTGCCAGACTTTACCACTGAACACACTCAATTATGTAATCCTCATTTTGATCTTCTATATTTTGTCTGTCACTTGAAGGCCTGTCTTCCTGTGTAGTCCTCAGATGTCTGCTGGGCAGCCCGCTGGACTAGAGGCATTTGGAGTGATGATCCGCCATCGCCACTACAGCAGAGTTTATCCAAAGCTGTGGTCTCGTGGTGCTCAACAGCAAACTGACCGCAGCCGCCCCTTTGCGGCCACTCTGACCAAACCCACCTGCATGCTCCTCTAGGCAGTTTGACAGCTGCAGGGGCATCCATGTGGCAGTTTGATAAGTGGGTCACCAATACCACCTCCAGCTTTTTTAGTTTTCAGTTTTTCGCTGATGATTGGTGCAGGTCCGTAGTTTAGTTCTGTTCCTTCAAGTTGCTGTACTGTCTTGGCTAAACATGTGTCTGTGGGGCTACAGTGGCATCCTGTTGTGCTCCTCCAGAAACCCCTTTCCTGGGTTTGCCTGCATCACCTGATCCTTTGCGCTTGGTGTTCCGAATTTCATAATTACCCAATTACAGTGGCAACCCAGTGGAAGACCAATTTAATGCTGACTTTTTCAGTGAAAAAAAAATTGTCAATATCCTTTCTTCGCCTCATTGCACATCTCAGTCTGGTTTGCTTCTTGGCTATATTTTTTCGCAATTTTATTCACATTATTTAAACATTTAATATGGGAAGGCTGTGTGTGTGTGTGGGGGGGGGGCAGTACTGGTGCCGCTGGGTGGTTGCGGGTTTCAGTTCAGCTTAGTCCCTGTGGAGTGTCCATGTTCATGTTGGTTTCCTATAGCTGCTCCAGTTTCCTCATACAATCCAAAGTTGTGTGTTTTGGAGACCCTAAGCTGCCATTAATGTGTATGAGTGAGTGAGTGAACGGATGTGCGTGACTGGCTTGTTGTTCTGAGACAACCACTACCCTGCAGTGGAACAGATGGATTTACCTCACATGCTGGATATACTGTAAAGTATAAATGCAAACTACTTATTTTTGTTTATTTTATTGAGACAAAGTGATAAGAATAATAGAGGTCACATTGGCAATTTTGCATTCTTGGTTATGCTTGTCAGCGTTCATCAGATGCAAGAGGGGAAATTAAATGATAAAAAAAAAAAACTGCACAAAGACTGAGCTGTCAGCTGGTTTTTGTTTTATACACTTACATATTATTATTATTATTATTATTATTAGTAGTAGTAATAATAATAATAGTAATAGTAATAATAAAAAATCCTATGCTAACATGTCACTCCGGGGGCATTAAATTGTTATTTTGGGGTAACTTTCGGCAAGCAAACTTTATTGCTGTTAACTTATGTCTGACAACACCTACTTTAGTTTAGGACATGTATAATAAAACAAGAAAAACTTTTTAAAAATAATTTTCCATAAACATGCAGAACTTAAGTTACATTGAGTACACCATTTCTGAAACACATTATGCACATCACCATATAACTGATTTTAGAATACGGATCCATATAAAACTGCACACAAGCTAATTTAAATGCACAAATCTCTTCCTACCTGCAAATAAACAATATGTTTTTGAAGTTCAGTTGATTATCGCTGTTTATCCGAAATTGTGGGACACATTATTGTGGGTGCTTACTTTATTATTACTATTTTTATGCAGTGTATTTATATATTGTTATAGGATAAAAGAATCTCCAAATTAAATTACATGTAGTTATTATGGATAAAAGAAAAGTAGAAGATAAATATCAGCATTGCCATAAATTCTAGGTGGTACACAATTCAGTCTGGTGTTTCTGCCCCATTGTGTTCCGGAGGGCAGTATAACTGAAACTGTGACGTGTCTGGGTGAGACAGTCATACCAGTCTATGAACTGAGTAGTTTCAGACTCTCAATGTTCCTGAAGTTTACACCTTGCATTATTCATTCTCATGTCAATTGCAAGTGGTCTGATTTTCTCCCACAGGCATATTGAGCCATCTGTGTTGAGTCTTGCTCCCATTATCCCTTTGGATTCATCTCCTCCATGTGTGGTGGCACCCAGGGCCCAATTTTGAGCCGATGGGCCAACCGTTGGCAGGAGCTGGCTGAGAGCTGCTGTATGTGGCCAGCTGGCATGGCAACGGGTTCTGCTCACCATCCAGGGAAGCTTTAGGCTAATCCATTGCATTGCAGCTGGATTGATCTGGACTTCTGTCCTTGTTGGCCATCGGTTGTCTGCTTGCCGCCACCCCTGACCCCCAGAGGACTCAGCCGTCAGTGTGGAGTGTTGAATGTTTTGGGATCCCCGGAATGGGAGATGTGATGGTCTTATGGGTCTTAATCCCTGCCAAATGAGACCCAGCTCAATATTAATTATGAATTTTTCATCTCAAAAGAATTACGTCTCATAGCATGACATATTTGTTAAAAATATGTTCCTTGGCAGGTGATTACAGTCAGGGCTGGGTGGGGTGGAGTGGGGTGGGGGGGGGTGTCTCATACAGCAGTCTAGAAAAACCAAGCCAAGTTATTTTTAACACCAAAGGAAGTCATAACCTCATGTCTAGTATGACATGGTAAGACCAGTAGAAAGGCCTGTAGGGATGTGCTGCAGGGAACTGTGGAAATGTGTGAACCTCCAGTCAACTACTAAACGATACATTCTGTTGAGAGAGTTCCAGCATGACAGAGGTGAGACTCTAGCCAGCTGAAACTTTGTGTGGGAATGAATGGTTCCCTGTGGGGCATGTGAGTCTCTCCTCTACATTTGGAGACTCCCTTGTCAACCTGTACTGCCATGTCGGGTCAAAAATTGGTAACTGTTGGAGTGCAGAATAGCTGAAACAAACTGCCTGTAGTATTTCACCTTGTACGTTAACTTGGACAAAGGTGTGACAGTTGTTGGTATTCTCAAAAGTCTTCAACACAAAAGAGTCTGTTTTTCTCCTGCAGTCCAGTTTTCACATTCATGTGCCATTATACAAAATACTGCTTGAATATTTGTAACATTAGTTCTTATGGATAAATTTGAAGACCTTTTGCAGATCTTCCATCGCATCTCTGCCCAGTGCTAGTTTTGGCTTATATTTTGGCTGCTTGAACCCATGCTGTTGATTATTGATCCCAACAGACAAAAATTGTCTGCTACTTCTATGACTTTGCAGTCAACAATAAAGTTTGGTCCTGGTATCCTGACTTTATTTTTCTTTTTTCTCCAGATTTAATCATAGCCTCATTTCCTGCTCTCCACATTCATCCACTGCCATCAGAAGTCCCATTTGGTCCCATCAGAATATCAAAGGCTATGGATTTGCCTTTCAACAATATTCAGTCCGCTTTTTATCTAATCCAGTTCCTTTTATAATCCGTTCAATGTACAAGTTAAAAGGTAAGGAGAAAGTATGCAGCCTGCCTTTACTCCTTTGTCAATCGGAAATTATTCAGTTCTTCATGTGTTCTGCTACAAATAATTTTTATTTTTTTCCCCCCTTAATCACAACCCAAATTTTAGCACGATCAGTGGAAACAGAGGCTTTGCTGTAGTCAATGAAACACATGCAGGGCTTCTTTTGATATTCTCTGGCCTTTTATATTCTCAGCATTTAATAAGTGTTTAATAGGTAAATACTTATTAATTAAAAAACAGTCAGTTATGAGAAAAGTGCCTGTTAAAGGCATAAACACATGTTTAAATAACATGTAGCACCAAAAAACCTCAACAGGTAAGAATGTAAAAGAACAAAGACCAGATATATTGTAAAACGGTAAAGGAAAAACCTCACGCCTTTGCTGAAAACCAGCTGGAGTCCTTAACCTTAATTAAGAGCAGAAGGTGAGCTGGTTTGTGAAGACATCCTGAATTCCATGGAAGTTCAGTAATGATAATTGTCCAGGTTAATAAAATAATGCACAGGGAGGAATGCATTTGTCTCTGAAGATGGTGATGTAGCGGCCGAAATATTGGACTTAATGTGATAGATTGCAGGTTTAAATCCACTGCTGCTAATCTTCAAGCAGAGTACTTAAAGTGCCCATTTTTGCAGTGAACATCCAGGTGAAAAATCTGTAGAAACTGTAATTGGGCTGTGAGTTCTTGGCGTCTCAGTGGATGTTTGTGTTGTGCTGAACGAGGAAAGCCTTGCTCAAACTAGACTTGCGTGTGGACTGTCGTGTGGCAACACCAGCGTCGACGCTGAGGCTGCCACACGCCTTGGCACTACAATTTGAGAGCATTGTAATGTGTGTTGTGTTCATACATTTTGCTTTATTTGAGTAAGCAAGGTTGAAGACCTGGACTTATAGTTACTGGCAAACTTGGGAGGTGTGTGTGTGTGTGTGTGTGTGTGTGTGTGTGTGTGTGTGTGTGTGTGTGTGTGTGTGTGTGTGTGTGTCTGAGAATATGGTGGGGGTCTTGAGTGTGAAGCTGTCCCCTTGAAACTGAAGGAAATAAAGGGTTTAGCCTGACTGGGGATGTCAGAGAGGAGAGGTTGAGAACAGGTGAAAAGGTACGTCGTTCAAGGCCCGTGAGGCATCCTGCTGCTGCAAGTCGATTAATTACCGAGGGTTACCGTGGAGATCAGTTAGGTTCTGGACCACTGTCCCCTTGGTTCTCACAGGTTTTCACTGTGACAGTCCCTGTCTATCCATCAGAGTTTCGCTCCTTACAGATTTCAAATGTACTCTTGGTTGTGTTGCTGTAGCTCTTGTGGTCTTACTGCATACCGCTGGACTGGAAATGGTCGATTTATGTTTTTCTGCTCCTCAAATAGAAAAGTCCTCATTTTGCTACTGGCTGCATTTTCCTGCCTGATTTACCATCCATCCCACCACTTTTGCAGTGCATCTCTCTGCTGTTGTTCTTAAGGAAGGCTGGCATTCTGGACTTGCCCTCAGCCATGTTTGTGTTGCCATGCTTGACCATTGTGTGTGTGTGTGTTTGGGGTGGAGGAGCAGTGGATTTTATGAACACTTTTCAAAGCCTCTCATGCGTTCTGTCTGTTTGCTCTTTTCAAGTAGTTGGTGTGTCTGATTCTACACCTCCTCAACCCAGCCAGATGAACTGGAGTTTAAACCTTACATGGTTGATATATGCAGGATCTGAGGGGAATCATTACATTATTTTGTTCAGCTGCCTTTTTAATCTAAGTGGAAAACAAAATTGAAATTTCCAGAAATTATGACCTTACTTTCAAACTTGCTTGTAACAGGTGGTGTAGTTTCTTCCACTATGCAATCACAAGGTTCTGGGTTCAAATCCCTGACCTTGCTCCAGTACCCTTGATCAAAGTATTCATCTTAAATTTATAGTGTAAAAATGATCCCAATGTCTAAATGCAAAATGTAAGTACCTGGGTGTACAAATATTACATTTCAAGTCACCTTGCCAAGTCATCGGCAAATAACGGGCAGTAATAATAATTTTGCAGGCGCGTTGGGGTCTTTGTCAGTCATTCCACAAATTAAAAAAAAAAAAAGCCAAAGACCACATTACCACATAACCTAAGTGATGATGAACTCA
Source organism: Heterotis niloticus (assembly GCA_018136845.1). Lineage (NCBI taxonomy): Eukaryota > Metazoa > Chordata > Actinopteri > Osteoglossiformes > Osteoglossidae > Heterotis > Heterotis niloticus. The sequence continues at coordinate 26,569,555 of CM030898.1, read as the reverse complement.
GAACCTCCCTACCAACCACCCGTAAATGCTGATTGAAATTTTGTACCACATTGTCTTATTTGCTACGTCAAGGCAGTCACAGGGGTGTTTCAATAACAGCCACACCACCAGAGTACCTGAAGTAAAGTGAAGCAGTACATTATTGTTTAAATCCAGGATATGTAAGGGCACAATATGTATTAATGGTTCCTTAATTTTATAAGTGGTATTTGTTCTGCAGGGATTCATTAGATTACTACGTGCCTTGTGGCTATATAGATGATTAGACTTCCAGGAATGCACCGGCTGGGAGGTTTCATTCTTCCTCGAAGTTTCTCTTCTTCCCTCCTCATTCCTCACAGTAATACTGTATGATGTATGGACCATTTTCAGCATAGCTGTCAGATATGAAATGATGAAGAGCAGACATAACTTTTCCAAGCAGCCGGACCTTTGGTCCATACGGTGAATGTGACAGAGCAGAATCAACGGCAAAATTCAGGAGCCTTCGTAAGTGAACATTGCAAGACTAGAGCTTGGGAAAAAAAACATGAATAAAAGGATAGAAGAGGTTTAGTGGATTTCTGGGTTTAAACTCATTCATTGTACTGTGAAGGATGTGCAGCATTTTGGGAATTTTATAAAAATAGTTATGTTCATTTGCTACACAGATGAATTGAAACGATTTCTCATTCCTGAACCTTAAATTGAAGAGTCTTTGAGGAATCTTCTTGAGCTTGGAATTGCCTTGACTGCGTTTATTGGGGGTGGGGGAGGGCAGTGCGGACGGTGTGAAGGTAAACCGAACTGGACGATATTTCACTCGAAGAGTCAGTGGTAAAACCTTGAAATATGGGGCATAGTTTCCTGCGGAAACAGGGCTGTATATCAGATATGTCAGATTTTATTACCTCAGTGCTGTGCAAAACATGGCAAATATATGTTTGCTCTTAACTATGAATGTCTTTAACTGTTGGGATGTAAAATATAGCACTTGCTAGGATAGCAAGCCACTGTCATTCGGTGCCGCTGATTCACAGTCACTTTTTGAATGGCAGATGGAGCGCGCCGATACAGAGACAGCTTTTCACACAACAGCACTTGCAGAATGACAACATGCTGGGGATAAGGATTTAAAAGGAGGAGTCAGACTGAATTTACCTGATCTTCATTATTGAAAGCCAGTTCACTCAGATTCAGAAGCATGTGATGTATTTTACGATTTAAAAGGTATGCTTTTATTTAAAGCGATGTACTGTGTTAAGGTGTGTATAATTATTTACCTGCTTATACAGCAGGAACATTTTTAATGGAGAAATTCAAGGAAAAGGATGCTACAGTAGAACCAGGATTTGAACCCATTTCCTCTGAATACAAGATGAGAGGTCTAACCTCTGATACCGTACCAGTGAGACTTAGTTGTCTTTTTCACATTTGACATCTGAACTGAATTTCACCACAGCATAGTCATACAAGGTTCTTATTATAAATATTACATCACACCAGTAAGCAAGTTTATTACTGGCCTACCTTAGACTGAGTGAGACTTAGCCACTTTTGAATGTAATTGTTCTCAGCTCTGAATTATTTATTTATAAAGTGTCTGATGGGAACTGGAGCAAAAAGGAAATATTGCAGGTTGTAAAAGTGCTGTGCTGGTCAGAAAATCAGCACATATGTTTCAGGAATAGTGTCTTGTTTCCTTAATGCACAATCCACTTAAAAACAAACACATGGTTGTTTTTACCTATTTTATACCAAAGTCTAGCAAGGCTAAAAAGGGTTTGACCAGAGTTCCCACTGAAAAACAGAATGGTGAATTTTGGAAAGCGGACATTGTGCAGACTTACTGTACTTCTCTTGTAGTAAATCTGATGGCAAGCTTGTTTGGATCAGAAAGGTGGAGCAACTTACCTGACCAATTCTGAGTGATGCAATAAATGTATACATTTATTTGTAGTTTTCATCAATGTTCATTTGAGATTCAGAACATAAATTTGGCCCTGTTGATGCTCATGCCACATGTCAGAGACCTAGTGGTTTGAATCCGGTGTTTGGCTGTTAATAAATAACATAGCTGACATATGTAAGAAACCAAGGAGATGTGGACCTGAATCCATGTGAAGGTTTTTGTTTCTATTTGGCAACAGCTAAAGCACATAGTTCAATACTGTGTTCGAAAGCTTTTGAAACCCAGGATTGTGTCCTGGTGGCTTCAGGATGCAAGTTAAGCCAGTGTGACAAAGCTGAAAGGACTGTTGTCTCACAGCATGTGGACAATGCAGGAAGACATGACTTTGATTCCTGCTTGGTCTGTGGAATTTGCATGTTCTTCTCACTCTTCTCAACAGACTTGTGTTTCAGGTTAGCGACCATATATTTGTGTGTGTGTGTGTGTGTGTTCACTACATAGTGTTTATTGTAAGTCAGTTTGAAGAAAAGTGTCTGCTCAGTGAACAAATGTAAATGCCACCCCCCACCACCACTTGGCATCCCCTGGCAGCACAACCTGCACTTTCTCCATGAAGCCAGAGCTTCATGGCGCCAGATGAAAGGCGACGTTGATGGGTGAGAAGGCGCTCTGAAACAAAGGAGCCCTTCTTCCTGCCCCAGGCCAGCCCTTCAGCTGCGCCTTTTACTGCTGCTCCCTGGCCTCCTCGGAAGTCCACCCTGCCACAAGGGTGCCGGAGGAGGCGCTTCAAGCCCAGCATCGCAGAATCTTTGATGCTGAACCTCGAAAGAACCGGGCCTGCTCTTCCGAATGGACCTTCAGCATGATGTTCCAGGTCTTCTGACCTTTAATCTCATCCCCTCACAATCTCCTCACCCGATTTGTTTGTCACACTTCTCGCCATCGCGCTCAACGCTGTATGGACTGCCGCGCGCACAATGCCGCCATGGAAGAAAGTGAACTGAATTCATGAATACTTCATAAGCAGATGCTCCAACTTGCTAAACTGCATACCTGTTAACTTTAGAGGTTTCAAATATTAAACTTCAATATAATTAATCATACTTTATTTTAAAGACCCTCCTTAACTGGGGATTTAAATTTTTAATTTGGTTAGATTAAAAAGCTTGTCAGATGATCCATAGATGATGTCAGTATTGTTTTAAATTGTCATGCGTTGTGTTTGTAAGAGGTTTGAACGATTCTTCATCTTCAATCCTACATTCCCGCACTTAATTCCGAAACGTCGGCGCTTGCTGCACATCGACGTCGCTCTTCTGCTATATGCTTGCCTTGCCTTCTCCCCTTGTTAACCATCAGCGTTAACCGTCAACTGCGTTTTGTCCTTTACTGCTTCCCAGCGGCACCGATTTCCTTGACCAAGCCACAATGCACTTTGTGATCCACAGTTATCGCCGCAGTCTTTACACCGCGTGGACTTGATTTATCTGATTATTCTCATATTGCTGCAAAGTTGAGACAGGTTAATGGACATTTTAATTTAATTGAGCCTCCCACACTAACATGAAGGCAAGGCCTGTCATCGAGGGGCTTTTTATATAAAACAGCACAATGCAATACATGTAAAACCATTACAGTGTGTAGCATTTGGCCCTGGAGTTAATGAAGCTACTTCTAGGGCTATAAATAAGGCTCCCAAACACAAATGTGCGCGCACACCCACACGCACCTGTTTTTTTTTTTTCTTCTCTTTCCTTTTATAAAAGGTGTCTCGCATTGAGAAGTGTCCCGCGGATATGTTTCACCAGATTTCTGATCTCTGGGCTTTTTTCCTTGGAAATGTCCAAAAACATGTAGGGAACACATTTCTTTCTTTCTTTTCTTTTTTTTTTTTTTTTTTTGGATCCCTCAGTGCTACAAATCTGCCCTTTCTGTCTTTGTTGTGTTCTTTGAGGCGGAATGCACATCTCCTTGACTGCTGTGTTTAATCATAATGAGGAATGGATGCTGCACATTCCTTGCCTTTTTGTTTCCTGCTCTGTCCAGGTCAGTGAGCTGTCTGAAGAGAAGCGGGATTTTGCTAAAGTAGCTATCAGCGACCCCCATTTTCTGTGGTTCAGTGCTGGGGAAACGGAACTTCTTGTGACCTTCATGTCAGATACTTCCAATTTTGTCTATTGAGGTTTATGTATAAAAGATAAGAGCGAGCGACAAAACTGGAATTTCTGTTTGTGTCCTGCTTATTGTCAATGCAGTGATTTCAGAACAGTTATTGTAAGGGTAGTTCTTTGCAAAGCTTTGCCAAACAAGCTGGATCACCAGGCTGGTTCCTAACTGAGTAGAAAGCAGGCAGTTTTGCAGTTCACTGCAATTAAAAAACATGACAGCTGCCGAACTGTGAGATTGTAGAAACTACAGTAAAATTCTATCTTGTTCCACACTGACCTAAAAACTTCCTGTCCCGATCGGTTGGTGCGAGCAGTGTGGCTGACTGGTTCAACAACACATCGGTTAGCCTACAGAGAGCAGACGGGCTGTGAAAATGACAGCGCGATACGACATCTCAGCTTTATATCCATCGGAAAAGCTTCTGAAATCTGTAGCGTGGGTGCATTTTGAATAAATAAAAAATGACCGGGGTAGTGAACGACAATGGATGTCCAAGTTGAAAAACGGGTTGAAAAACAGTAGCTGCCAAAGTTTCAAAAACATTTAATCTGTTTTCATGTCTCTGTGATCACCATCCCTGCCTCTATACATGCATGATGTCAAAATAAAATAAACTTGCGTTACATTAGTTGTCTTGTGTTAGGGCTAGCACTGACTAGAGAGGTTTACAGCAGAGCATCCTTTGGTGGTGATGCCTCTTCCATTTGTCCACCAGCTTCTGGAAAATGTTTACATCCATCCATCCACCTACTCGCCCTGGCAAGTTAAGTAACACTTTACTGATGTTGAGTGAGAAGAGGAACAAGTCTGAACTCTGTTCAAACTAAGTTATAAAAATTGTTGAGAACATTTTCTTTAGTTTTCTATGCTACAAATATTCTCTAGAAAGTACACTTGTGTTTTGTCCTACCCAAAAAAAGTTATAAAAAATTTAAAATTTAATTCTGCCATCTTCGTATCTTTTTACATCAGCACGACCTCATTAGTTCTAAATAAATAAACCTGGAAAAATTGTAAAACCAGTTAACCTGAGATGATAATCATGCCCAAAACATCTCACATTCCTAATAGAAGTTATTTTTTAATTTTTTTCCCCTCCAATTCATACACTGGGTCATTTGAATGGATCGCTGATCGGCACTGTCGCCTTTTATTTTTAAAGGCTGCCTCCCTTAATTCTGACAGCAGCACACAGCAGCTTTGGATGCTGAGTTGAAATCCTGTGATCTGTTTGCTGTCTGCTGCCTTTCCACCAATGTCTCTGCTCACACCTAGAAACAGCGCAGAGAAACATTACACGCAGTTTGAAGCATCTCCTGCAGAGCGCTTAGAATTTGTTTATATTATTTCTTTACAACCGCATCTGCTTCATTTTCAAATTCTGGAACATCTGAAACGCCAGCACTACTTCCACCCGTAGAGCTGACAGAGTCCCCGACTGCAGCTGGTTGAACACATAGTACTTAAATATAGCTGGTTAAACAGGTACCGTACTTGACCGCAGCTGACTGAACAGGTACAGTGTTGACTTTAACTGATTGAACATTTATAGTGCTTGACCGTTTCTTCTCACTTCTAACTCCAGGTCAACAGCTATCTGGGTTTTTGCTTTCCGAAACAGACGACCACTTGAGATCGGTTCAGTCTTTATCCACAGCACCGTAAACGCCAGTTTCAGTAAAATCGGAGCGTCTGACTCATGGAGTAACTACAATATGCTAAGTACCATTTTCAATGTTGCTGGGAAGCAAACGCGGTAGATTTCTTGCTGGCCACCTTCCAACAAATTAAGGCCCCACTCAGATGGAAATGGGTATATAATGGTAGCGCTCAAACCCACATTTGAAGAATGTGATTCATGTGTTCACCCATGCATGCTGTTTGTTTTGGCAGACCATCTGAACAGAGCTGCTTAACATTTATTTTTATTTAGCGCAGTTACCAATAGGTTGAGACTGCGTATTTAAGAGGGAGCTAAGTAGCGTTATCATCAACAACACTGATCCACAGCTGTTCCCGTGCATAAGTTCCAACCGCTTTGTGGTTTGACATTGAATTTGCCCTGGTTTATGAGAGTCTTGGGAGCGGAAGGACACTGTGATGCCAGTGGATGGAGGTGGGTCCTCTTGATAAGGACAAATGGCTTTTTGGGAACTGATGAATAGTTGCTGAAGTTGGCGTAAAACCAAGTGGCTGCCAGTCTCTTCTGTTTTTGGACGCCCTGTCTGATACGGGACGCATTTTTGCAACATGAAGGCTGCAACTTTTTGTCCCACGTGAGACTGCGGTAACTTCTCAGCTAAAACATTTAGATGGGCGAAGCTGTAACTCCGTAAATAACCAAGTGATGATGGTAATGTTTATGTTGACCCTAACCCTGACAAAGTGATTAAGAATGGGATTGGATCACTTAAATATGCCAAAAAGTTGTGCTCCAGCAGGTGGTGAGAGTTGCTCCCTCGGAACTTGGAGGCTGTGGGGTTAAATCCCAGCTCCTACTGTTGTACCATTGACAGATGTACAGTGTAATTGTCTACTTGTTGTTTGGAAGAGCTTTCTTCTCAGATGCTGCCGTTCTGCTGGGGCAGTCACACAGACTCGGTGCTCAGCACCCGCAGCTTCAGCCGCAATGTCAGCATGGTAGTCTCCACCCTGTTCTAGTTTAGCTTGTTGCTTCCTCCTCCTGTTTGATGACAGCAGAGCTCAAGGGACTGCAGTCTCAAGGTCACATTTTTCCTCGAATCTGTCGTCTGCAGATTAGTGGCACCCGCCATTTCAAATGGAGGACATTGTGTGTACTTTGTTGGAAAAGGCTAGATTAATCATGCCGTGTCCACTTCCCATCGCCCACACAGCACTACACCGGAGTCCACAGCAACAGACCAACCCAGTTTCCATTCCTATCCCACCTCTGGAATATCTTAAGATGTCATGTTGTGGTATGATAAAGAAATAAATCAAGGCGTGACATTTAGGAATTGTTTCCCAAGTTTGTAGTTACAGGTGGTGGGAAAAAAGCGAGTTCACTTGTAAATTAGTTTTTATTGACTAGGAGCTCGGATAATAAGTTTGATCAGGAAATGAGCTGCCATGTCATCCCAGCTCTTCTGCAGCAGGTTCCAGAGATCTGGGATGCCTGTGTGCTGCTTTGCTGTTACTCTTCTGTCCACTGTGACTCACACAGATGTTTCCAGTGTGGCTTAGGAGGACCCATGCTTTGGACTGGTACTGTACCTTCCTTTAGGAAATTTTTCATGTAGCTTCTGTCATGGTGGTGTGTATCAAAATACTGCCAGGATATCATGGTTTCCAGCAAAGGGTATAATTTTAGGGTGAGCTGGAATATTTCCCATAGAATTGGACACCACAGATGTCAAACAGGTGCTCTGTCTTTCTACTATTGACACTTTGCTTTTAAAGACCACATATTCTCTGTGTTCAACGCCAACAGGAAATACATGTGCATTTGGGTCAATTATCAGCTTCATATTTTTACATGGATTCTCAAAGTCATCAAGTGAGTCATTCTCAATCATCAGTATTCACTTTGGCTGTAAAAGGACAACTGGCATGAAGCATTTCTGCTGAACCCAGTTTCTTGGCATGTTGCAGCTGTTGAGCAGGTGTTGGGCAAGTCTGGGCTTTCACTCATTTATTCCTTCTCCTCTTTCTGTGCCGGTTTGTCAGTAAGTCTCTGTTAAATTATTCCCTGCTGTAAAGGTTAAAAAAAAAAAAGTCAGTTAAAGTGAATAAAAAGAGGGGAGAGATGTACGTCGAAGGGGAAAAAACTTAACACAGAGAAACAGAATGACATTTGATTATGGAAAAAGTTGCAGTGAAACTTGCCAGGTTTATCTGTAATAAAACTGCATGAAGGCAAGCGGTGCAGTTTTGGCTCTGGTTGTCGTTTCCAAAAAGAATTAACAAATAATGAGATCAAAAGTGGAGGAGAAGAAAGCATTCTGGCAAAAGAAAAGAAAGATGACGTACGAAAAAGTTTTTACAAAGACGTGGGCATCTGTGGGAAAATAAAGATATTGCATTTCTTTTGGCTAATTAGCATATTATAGATTAGTTAATACATGCTGGTGGTGTTGACAGTGATTTTTTGGGTGGTTCTGCTCTGGGAATTGCAGACGTACCGGAGCTGTGTGCCAGGCGGGTCTTCACTGTAGCGCCTCCTTTCTGAGGCTTCCCCGAGGCATCCTGCAGCTGCCGCTTTTTGAAAGGGGAGATCCACGGGGAGGGACGCGGCATCCGGTGCTCAGGGAGGGCACCCCAGCCACCCGGCACCGGTGGGCCCTGCGTGGGACGCCGAATTGCGTTGGCAGGGCTCCCCTCCCCAACACACCCTCGGCATCAATGGGTGCCACCATCTTTTTTTCTTTCTTTTCACAGCTGCCCTTCTTACCCTTTGCATTTCACTTGGGGTTGATGGGGTTAAACCTGCTCAAGGGAAACTCTCCCATTTGTCTCGGCGGCAGATCCGCCGGATACAGCAGGGGGAGGAGGGCTAGGCTGCATGCAGAGCCCAGCGGCACATCGCAATACATATTAAGAATGCCAGTAAACACTCAGTTCCTTTAGCCCAGTTTGCTTGCCGAGCAGTGCCTGCTTTTTATCGGACCGGAGTCCCCTCCGAGCTCACCTCGCTTCCATTATCATGCCCTCCAGAGACAGAACAGAAATTGCAGGATGTGTCTTTGAACATGGTGTTCAGGACAAGCCAGGGGACAAGGGAAGGTGTAGCCCGGCCCATTACAATGCAGCGCAGGGGACATGAATTAAGCAGTACCATTTTGATCGTTTTCTATTTGGAAGGACAGACAGTTAGGGATCGTGACACCACCAGGTGGACCTGAGGTCAGGTGAAAGGGGATGTTCAGCACAAGGCTCTTCTGCCTCTCTATCTCCGTGTCCATGTTTCTGACTCTGCTCCCACGATCTGTGCCACTGCATGTTGCCACTGTGTCATAAGTGAAGGGTAGACAGTGTGTTGTCAGCCCTGCTCTGCTGCAACTCTTCATGTCTGAACCTCTTCTGCTGCACACACACAGCCTAACTACTGCAAATCCCGCTGGGAAGCTGGAGCACCATTGTGAACCAAAGAGAACATGGCCATGCAGAACACAAGCACGTGGGAATGGTGGGGAGCACAGAGAACGAGGCCACGGGCCTGTGACCGGAAGGTTACCGTTTCAAGCCCAAAGAGGAGTCGTACTGAAATAAATTTGAGCAGAGTGACCAAACTGAATTGTTCTAATAAAAAAAGTCTGTGCAGATAATAGTTAAATCCTGGCATTAATAATAACAGAGCTAGTCACTGGTCTAGTGGTTAATGCTGTCAAGCAAAGGAAATGGGGTTGAACTGCCCTCCCTGTGTTTTTCCCTTGATGAAGGAAAGTACCCTGAACTTGTACAGTAAAAATTATAAGGTTCAAGATATAAAGGGCTGTAATCGTTGTAATTACCTTAGTTAGTAAAAGCCAAGCACCGTAAAAGTGTCAGCAGAATGAACAAATAAATGATAATAATGCTCCTCTGGTTGCTGTGACTGAGCTCCGTGATGCAGAGAGGGGAAGGCTGTGATTGTTTTGGCTGCCCCTTAACAGTGTATATTTTTGGGGGGGTAGGATTTCTGCCTCTAACTGACATGGGGTGATGCTGTTGGTCCTCCAGGCTGTGGGGTGACCTGCATCCACCAGCATGGGCTGAAAAACAGGTGGGTGTCTAAAGTGAGAGTTGGGTCCCATCCTTCCCTCCATTCCACTGTAGAGAGCATAGGGTCACAGAAATAAGCTTTTGCCGCAGTCCTGTTGGCTGAAGCTCCCCCTTCTCTCAGATCCAAGCAGGTCAGGCTGTGCTGGGGGAGAAACCCAAGGACACAAAATGCCAGGGATCGTCTGTCAGGGTCGAGACCACCTGTCTGTAGGACCGTCTGTTTGTAGCTGGGGGGTTGAGTTATTTTAGAGCACCCGCCAATTCACCCACAAGTGCAAAATAAAAACAGAAAACCATGGCGTCTGTGGAGGATTCAGGCCTGAGGAAGGCGCTGCATGAGTTTGTGCCATTTATTTTTGCGTTCTCCCTCTACAGAAGAGTTATTATTAAATGTCTGCAGGTCCAGCCGGCCTTGGCAACACAGCTCTGTCAAATGGATCTTTCTGGAGAGGAGGGTGGGTGCTGACAGAGTAAAGCCAAAACACCGACACAGTCGGGACTCAAAATATGTACATTAGGGCTGATGGCATCCATTGATTCACTTTCTGCGGCCCACACTGCATCTGTTCACATACCTGTGTCTTTCTAACCATAAAACACAACAGATGTGGCACAAAGCAAAGAGGAGGAGAGACGAGCAGAGAGCAAGAGGTCTCCAAGTCCAGATTGTTGTTAAGAGAGAGGGTGCAGAAAGGAGTGTGGCGGAGGACGTCCTACACACTCCCACGCCATGTCAGGTGACAAGCAGAGAGCACACTGGGTGGGGAAAACTGAGGGCAAACTGACCTTCAGGTTCTCTAGTTCGCGCTGCTCATGTTAGCAACAGAGAGACTTACATCCACGGGTTTGCCCTCGTTCATCCAGCTTCCTGCAGCAGCTCACTCTTTTTTCTGGTCTCTGTTACCGCCATGTCATCCGTACAGTTATGCTGTTAGTGTGGCGGCGCCGTGAGTCTGCTGCCTCACAGTGCTTGGGCTATGTTTCAGATTGGGTTTGATACCGGTTTAGTCTGTGTGGGTTTGCGTGGGTTTCCTCCCACAGTCCAAAGACTCATGTTTGAGGTGAAGCTGGAACTCAAAATGCATGCATTTGTTTGCGATTGCCCTGCAATGGATTGATGTCTTGTCTAGGATGTACCCAGTCTCAATTCCACAAGCAGGTGAATGCTGCGTTGAACCCATCAGGAGCTGCACGTAGAGGTTGCCAGAACGCAACCCTAAGCGCTGTCACACTTCTGAATGACCTGAAGTTCTAGAGGAAATTGTAGAAAACTGCGGTAAGCAACCAAGTCACTTTGGAGACAAGTGTGTACTGGGTGTCTAATGTCAACTGTCTGCTTTTACACTTCTTGTAGGTTCCTCAGGTGCTCCAAATCTACCTGCTGCACTATGGTGCCAGCTTGTGCTGCTCAGGCCTGTAATTTGTGGGTAGTGTCAATTTCTAGTTTTCTGAAAGAGCCGTGTCCAAGTTCAGTGGGAAGAGTGTTTCGGCGATGGTGGCCTTGCGTAGGTTCCCCTCGTAACTCCACGGAAGAGTCAGACATGCAAATTAATAAGTGACCATGTTTTTTATTTCCCTGCCCTTTGACCCTTCGCTTTCTTTCTTGTGTGTCATAGCAGCTCACAGGAGAGTAGTTCTGTAGGGCACGTTCAGCACACGCACCTAACAGTACCGTTGGACTCCACTTCCAGCACAGTTCTCCTCTTCCTGTCTAGTGCTGCTCCAGTTATTTATTTGCTTAGCTTATGCTTTTCTCCAAGGTGCAGCAGGTTGTGATTGTGCCTCAGCTTCTGGACCGTGGGGCTAGGAGGTGGGTTCCAGTTTGTCTCAGTCTGAGCATTGTTTTCATTGTCTTCCTCTGCTTGCATTGGCTTTTCTCCCACATTCCAAAGCCATGTGCCACAAAACTGTAGATAGCCTTCAGTGTGTGTCTGACCTGTCTCACACCCTGTGCTTCTGGGATAGGCTCTGGATAAGTGGTTATTGGTAATGAATGGATAGACTTTCTCCAAATTGACTAAGCTACTTACTGTGCAGCGGGTACTTTTTTTTATCATTTCAGGATATATGTGTTGGTCAAGGTTACTATAGCAGGAGTGGGGATTCAAGATCAGGTCTTTTGATTGCCATGCAATGGCTTTAACCGCCACGCCATCTGCTGGCCTGGTTAAGGAACATACCTGCGACAGGAAGGATTGAAGCTTAAGCAGGAATCCATAAAGGGATAGGGGGGTGGCTGATTCTCGCACATACTGCTATCTTCGCCACGTTTTCCTTTGCATCTCCACACACACACCACAGCATGTGGCCCAGCGGTGCACTAATGGGAAGGACAGGGCACACTACATCTAATTACCCCCCACTTTCACGCGGCTCCCCCACCTCTGAGCAACGGCTGCTCTTTAAATGTTAATTGGTGGTTTGGACCGAGCTGCCAGCGGTGCTCTGAGAAATGCATTGTGACCACCAGGTGAATGTCAGGTGTTGACCTCTCTGGAGGCCTCAGAGCCAGCAGGTTGCCTGGGAGCTGCATACGGCAGTTTATCACAATTATTATTTTTTACATCTCGTCTCAATCATATAATAGCAGTTTTGTAATCTCAATTTGGGTTTTATTTCTCAGAGGTCCTTCTGTTGTACTTTCTATAGAGGTGCTTAACTGAGATTGCTTTGATCAAGAGCGCTAGGTAAGCAAAAGGATATCATTAACAATGTACAGCAAATATTAAAAATAAGTCTTATTACTGTAAATTTCAGAATCGTTGGCTGATGGAAGGTGTCAAGAAGAAAAGGGAGAGAACTGAAGTGTGTGAGGCAGCTCCTCAGGCGTGTTTTGTAGCTAAAAGGTTGGTTGGCACACAAACCAGAGGATCAATGAGGAGCAGTCACAAAGCAACTGAGGCCCCCGCCCCCTGGTGGCTGCGAGTGGCAAAGCTATGCTTGGAAAGGCCGCTTATGACTACTTTTAGCTTGTTGTACTGACGAGTGACTGTCACTGGTGTCACTTATTCTGCAGAGGCATCTTGGTCCTCAGTGCTCCTGCTACGTGGAGGTCATGTTTTAATGAACAAAAGAGAACATGCTTTGCCGTTATCCTCATAATTCCTTTCAATATGGTTCAATAGCTGAATTAGTCCTCGGAGCAATCTTGTTTTCCGTTCCTGTTTGTTCCTGTACTTGTTGTGGTTTGCTAGCCGTCATCTTTATGTTTGCTTGGAAGGATGTTTTCTGACTTTTCTGTATCTGCTGCTCTGCATATTGTTGTTTTGCAGCTTTCTTCCCTTGCCCTCCAAATTCAGGGTTTACCGATCTGCAACAGCGCGGTTGCGGACCCAGATCAGATTCGTTCACGTATATATATTGTACTCGTCTTCATCTTCTTATCTTGATATTTCAGGCATGAGCTGTAGGGTCTCCCTGCGGTTACAGTTGCACCCGTGTTGCACTAACAGCCCCCCCCCCCTTCCCCTTTCCACTGCAGTTGGCCGCCTGCTCATCGAGTTCAGCTCCACGATGACGATGGAACGTGTGCAGAAGGAGAACCCCAATGTGACAGAGGGGGGGCGCTACTCACCACCAGACTGTCGGGCCAAGCAAAAGGTGGCGATCATCATCCCCTTCCGACACCGGGACAACCACCTCAAGTACTGGCTCCACTACCTCCACCCCATCCTTCGGCGGCAGAAGATCGATTATGGCATCTACATCATCAACCAGGTGAGCGAGTTCTGCCCCCACCGCATCACTAATCACACCAAATGGGTGGCAGCATGGCAACTTCCTCAGCTCTTGTGAGACGGGGATATCATAAAACAGCCATTTGAGAGCTTTTACAAGACAGCAGGTAGTGGTGGTTCCTTGCAGCTCCAGAGCTGTAGGTCGAATCCAGTTCAGTCTGTTTGCAGTTTGTCTATTCTCCTCCTCTTCAAGAGGTTTCCTCTGTGGGAGCTTTGGTTTCCTCTCACAGTCCGAAGACATGTGTTTCAGCTGATTTGGTGACTAAATTGCCCTTGCTGTGTGAGACTGTCTCAGCGATCTGTCTTGAGTGTTCCTAGCTTTACACCCAATACTTTGAGCAAATGCTCTGGATCAACACAACTCTGCATTAGACAAGTGGCTTTTGATGATGGATGGATGGATATTGGTTGTCTTGAGTGGACTCGCCATACCCGGTCACTTTTAACAACTGGCTTTGGCTAAAAGATTGCCACTTAACATTTGACTAAAGAAATGGTTTCACTTTTGAAACCACAAGTCATCATAGTGTCTTGGAGGATCACTTTAGCTAAATCATACTCTCACACACACGCACACGTGCGCGCTTTTTAAAGATGAGCTGCGCTTTCCCTTAGCGCAGGACCCTCGGTACTGCCAACTAATGAGCTAGTGGGTTCAGGCAGGCCTTTCTCCAGACCTTTCTACCTGCTGCTTCTGGAGACCCCATGTAGCTTTCATGTATTCTTCCAGTACTCATGTCTCTTTCCACTGTTCTCAATGTCAGCAGGATTGGCCTCCAGCTCATTAATGGATCTCATCCTTCTTTCTCTGCATTTAAAAAATAAAAATAAAGCTTAAAAAAATAATTTTCCTTTTTAGTTGTGCATTTTGAGGAGATGCAGCTACCAGAAGCAGTAGGTTTCCTACTTAGTGAAGCAACCATTAAAACCACAAGGAAGTGTGATAACCAAACAATGTTTTTTTTAAACTGCATGTCTTTGACTTTACTACAAGCAAAGGCCATTGTGGATCCTTACTATTTAGCATATAGACAGATGCTTTTTTTTATCCCATGAGGTGGATTAGTGGTTAAGAACCTTGAGTTTTGCCTTTGGATGTCCCAGGAGTGGTCTTGCCCCGGTACCCCAAACAAGGAACTCAACCTGAATCGCTGCATTGAAACACTCCTCTACATAAATATGAAAAATTTTAAGTCCCTGTGGATAAGTGTCAGCTGAAGAATAAAATTGAAATATATGTAAATAATAAAGTAATACTTTTTCTCATGAATATTTGTGTCTATATCTGGAAGCCCCCAAATACAGCTGAGCTGTGTGCCCCAGCACTGTATGAAATAATAAGATTCATGTGGAGTTTATTTCTATGATAAACAGTGACAGAGTAAAGTTTTTCCCCCTCAGGATGGCCCTGTGAACCACTCTAGCTGCAGGGGGACGGCTTTGATTTTGCCTCCATTTTAATTAAAAAATATAGATGTTAAATTAATTAGCTTATTCTCACATCTTGGGGCTGTGTGACACGCATTTTGTGCCCAGAGATGGGAAAGTAATGTGGAGAGCAGCGCTAAGGCGACTCCGCTACCGCTCTCACTTGTTTTAGGCCCACGAGTGCAGGAAACACGCAGCCCAAGACCTCATGTGTCAGGCCAGGAGCCGCAGTTTGGCCACGTCTCAGGCCCAGAGCAATGAATTAACCTTCCATGTCCGAGTGGAGGATGGTCTGACTCCTTTTCCTCCTCTACAAGAAGGGATGGAAGCTGGACAGAAAGTGTGTCCAGATGCCCTGTTCCTAACCAAACCACATTCTCAATACCTGTTTGGCGATTTTAGAAAACTAGAACAGATTACCATTCTGGTTTTTATCTGCATTTAACTTACTCTGTCAAGTGTAGAGGGTCGAGGAGGACTTCTGAGCAGAAAGGTGGGAGTGTGTGTACTGCCCATCATGTTGGCCAGCCAGGGTGTGTGTCCAGTCTATAAGAGGAAGCACTGCTCTGTACTGACCTGTATGAGCTCCCTCATGCATCATGTGGTTGTGATCGCGGTCCTGTGACGATGGCTTTGTGCTCACAAGATGAGCGCAGACTTTAAGTTAGCTTAACACACCGGGTGATGCTGCGTGAAGTTAGGGGTAAGATGGTCAACCTTGTTTTGTCTGTATTCTTTGTTTATGAACAGAATGCGTCGTGTTTTCCGATACTTATAGGACCTTGGGAAAGACAAACTGCCCGGATGTAGAAATGTAGATGCTTAGTGGGGCCTAAGAGGAACTTTAGCCATCTGGAGAAGATATGGGGGGCCACCGAATGTTCCACAGATCTCCTTATTATCCTCAGAGGGCCTGTATGCTTAAATTTTTGGGCGTCACCGAAAATGTAGTATTTAATTCAATTCAATTTTATTTTTATATAGCGTTCTTCTCACTACAGTGAGATAGTGTTAAGGTAGTGTTTTGGCATAGCTGTACTGTGAAATTCTCAAACCTCTTAAATTTCCTTACGTTTGCCAAGAAGTTTCTGGGTTTGAGTTTTTGCGTATTTACATTTCTCTTTTCGTAATGCTTATTTTGGTTCTAAACTCACTCCACTGTGTTATTCATAGCTTACATTAATTTATTTTTATTTAGTCTGTTATTACGTTTACTTTGCTTTATTTTAAGCCTACTTTGATGTTTTTTACTGTTTCAAAATAGATGTTTATCTTGCACGAAAACATGCTCGGCAAGATCTGTTATTAGCACCGATTTTATTCATTTTGAATTTCGCCGAGTAAAACAAACGAACATTTCACATGAGCCTGCGAACGTTCCGGCGCGGTGGATTGTTCTCATGTCATTAGCCTAAGTACTCAGATTTTCCTTTTGTCTTTCGAACAGTGGCAGCGTGTAACAGTTTATTGTGCTGGCAGTTCGGAGCAAATCTGCACACTGGTTTCAACGCCAACTTGAGTCTCAGATTTTAAATACAAGTCTGAGATCTCAAGTACTTAAGCGTCATGTTGCCATTGCGATTTAAGCCTTTGAACCACGATGTTTAAATTAATGTGTAACCCTTTTGCAAAATGCTAATATTTTATTTTGTAACCAAGAATTGAACAGAAATTAATTTATGACCCTGTGGCTATTCTATCTTTCCCAAAGGAGTATGTGCTGTCATCATTCTTGGTAGGCAAATGACTGTATACTGCTATTTTTTTTTTAAACAGGCTAGTTGCTGGCAGTAAAAATTAGTAAAGGTTAGTAAAACGCCCCTCTGGCCACAAAGAGTTCCACCGCAAGGTTAATTTATCTGTTGTGTAAGGTCAGAAATTAAAATGTGGATGAAGATGGAGAGTGGATCTGCATGAATGTCTCACACTCCAAGCTGCCCTGAGATGGACTGGCTGACAGTGGGGAGAAAAACTGGGAAAGGCTTCTCACTTGCTGTGTTTGTATGTGTGTGTGTGTGGGGGGGGGGGGGTACGAATTACAGTGGTTTAGAGAAATTACATTTTAGTCAGTTCCCCCTCACAAAATTTGCAGATACCAAAATAATAGATGGTAGTCAGAAAATTTCAAGCTAAACCAAAAGCGCCCCAAGTAAATGTACGTGTACACGCATTTTCGTTTATTCACCGAACTTGTGCGTTTTATGCTAGGATGCTTACAAGGATTTACCCCATCACTTAAGCATAATTTGCTTGCATAAGGTAGGAATGGGATTTGAATTCGCGTTCTTCGATTACAAGGCAGCTTGTCTATTAGTCTACCTTCTGCTCCAAATAACCCTTTAAGTCCTGTAAGTGCATTCAGTTTACTAACATTGGCTCACCTGTGTTCTTCTCTCCCTGGGGTTCCTGGTCCTGATCTTCAGCATCCAGCGGCGAGTATGACAGGGTGTTGTAAGAAAAGGAATAGACACACGCAACTTCATTACCTGAGATCCACTCGGGTGTTTGCCATGTTCCACAGGGATCTAGTGGGCACGTCCTACACATTTTCACTTCTCTAGACATATTATCACCTGCGCTTGAAGCTTCAGGCTTTGCAGATAGAAACAGTTTTACTGCTTTGTCTGTTCTTACTAGGCTTCACAATCTGGGTATGTTGAATCACAAAGTCCAATGACAATTTCCTACAAATATATGATCTCTGTAGGTATGGGTCAGTTGGCAGTGATATGGTTAAAACTTTTAGCCTTTCCACACTACTCCCTGCTGTAGAACCCTTGATCTAGCTACCAACTCCAAGCTACTCCAGTCCAAATTACCCCCATGTGTCAATACCGAAACCATTTAGAAGTATCTTAGATGTAAACGTACCATTGTAATCTGCCTTGGAGAAAAGGTCTCAGAGGCTAAATGAATCCACGAATAACCGAGTCCGTTCTCGATTTGGTGGAACTTGGTTTTACAGATTTTGTATTTCATTGTTGCAAAAAATATTCCATAAAGGGAAAAACACAAAATGCAGAACAAACCAATTTTTAGCAAAATAAAACTTAAACATATTTATTTACTTTTATTATTATTTTTTCTTTTTTGGAGAAATAACTTTATAAATCCATAAATTAAGTTTTAAATTTTTTATGTTCTATCAAAAAATCATCCAACTGTCTCCATTTGCTTCACAGATGGATGCCAATTGAGTCATAACGTCGCCTTATTGACTGCTTTTTGCATATAATTCACTGTACTGTACGTATGTATGTTTGAATTACAGTACTAACTTCATTTTATTGGGCACATTATGTGTTCATTAAATATTACATTAGGCTATAAAGGTTTCCTGTAGTGCAGCATCTGGTGCCGTAGTAAGAAATGCTGGCCTGATTTTCTAGACTTTGGCCATATTCAGACACCTCCTCCCCCATTGAGGTCCGGAAAATCTTGGCTGGACTGAAGTAATAACTACCATGGAGGAAGAGTAAATGTCATAACTAGGGCTGCGTAATCTTTCTACTGGATTTTCGGATCTTCCTCGCAAGAGCCCCTTGCATGACCAGCTGGTAGAAGGACACACCAAGCCAAATGCTCCCCCACACCATGCCTTGTGTAAGATGGATGTTTTCTAGATTTGAATTTCCCCAAGCAAGGTGGTGTTCAATAATTCACATTGCAAATGTAACCCAGCGATGGAACGACAAAGCAGTGTTGTAATGAGTTCCACGTGCCTTTCCATTGGAGGCCTCTTCACGTGGTGCTAAATAATTTATCATGCCCAGAACTATTCCTGGGTGACCTTTGGCTCGTTGCATCATTGCAGGGTTTTCAAGGCTCCATCCCAAACGCTGGCTTGGCCAGCATGAGCTCAGGTGCTTCCTTGGGTCCTGCAGGATGTCCAGATGAAAGAGAACTACTTTTTGTTCTCTTTTTCCTGTTTTACATGCTCAAGTCCAGGTGTGGGGGCCTTGGATTTCTTTTGTCTCTCTGCTGAACAGAAAAGCCGAGTCGACTCATGTCTGTCATCCAAGATTATATCAACCCTTTATATATTTAGTACCGGTCAAAATTACGGGTACACTTAGGCAACGTGGGCATTACTTGTGTGAGCTGAACAGAAGAGCTGTTTTCCTGATCAGACTTTTTAACCAAATGTGTTTGGGGAGAAAGACAAGTTTCCAGCAAGTGTACTCATACTTTTGATGGTTCCTGTCCCTACCCTTTCTTTATTAAATGTGTTGTTTTACATGCCGTTTCGCGGGAAATCCAATCCTTGTCGAAATCCGATCAGGTCCAGACTCTGGACGTCAAACAGCCAATACACTGAAGTTAATAAGCGTAAGGTCCACACAACACACACATTTCCAGGATACTGACTTATAGTGAAAGCAGTAGCTGTGCCCCCATGGGGCCTTTCTCCATTTGCAAATCTGTGCACCTGGCTGTCAGTGGGAGTCATATTAGCCAGCCAGAAAGTGTGTGTGGGATCGGGAGGAGGCCCGCCATGCCATCTTCTCTGCGGAAAGGAGGAGGTGGGATTCCACTTCTTATTCCCTGCCGTTCAGCAGATATGGTTGCAAGCACTTGCTTGGCTTTTAATGGAGCTGAAAATGCCTTTTTGAGGTTTACGGTCCCACGTTTCTCATTCAGTTGTGGTTGAGAAGGGTGGGTGAGAAGTGTACAGTGTGGATTAGCAAAGCTCAAGTCACCATAGAAGTCCTACCTTTATACCAGCATCAGACCTGGACAACAAGCTTTGTCTTGATACCCTTTTCTCTATTTGCTCTTTAGGGCAACGGCCCAAGCAGAAATCTTGTACTCAACCTGCATGTAAATCAAACTCGGAGCTGTTTTGACCCCAAAAACCTGACAAAGTATTACAGAAGGCCAGTTGGAACAATTCCATTACTGAGTGCTGATTTCTCAGAGCTCTTAGACGTTATTTAATATTCAGATCCCCTGTGATTGAAGCCCGTTGAATCAGTAAGTCTGGGGAGTAAGAAAATGGATGGTGAGCAAGGTGTGGAAGTCATTTATAACCTATTGTCTTTCCCTGTCTTCTGTGTGGATTATTTATTCATCTGCTTTTGTGCTAGAAAGATAAAATACCTATGTAAGAAGTAATATTCTTCATAGCTTTAACAGCGGAGAGGCTTGGAGATTAACTCTGGAATCCTGCCTGTAAAGAAAAGAAACGAAAGGTGCAGCTAAAACTTGTGTTGTAATACCTATGAGTGTAGCATTATTAAAGCATCTTGCTTTTCTTGTGAGTCAAAAGCATTCTGTCAGCTGTTGAACTGGGTATGTTTATAGCTTTGCAGTCTTTATTTCTTGGGCTGGTGGTTGTTGAAGGATCACAGTCACTGAAGTCTTTTTGTACACCAAGAGGGAACATCACACTGGAGAAGAGTTCCGAGGGATTGGTTTTCCATACAAATGGGGATCCAGAAACTTCTGTTCTGGTGGCGACTCCTCAGTACACGCTGTCTTGTCCATATGGTCCTGCACCCCAGGGACAAAATAAGGGTACAACACACAAGAGTGCTTGAGGCTGGTGGTGTTCCACTACAGCAGCTACACAAGGAAAGATTTTTAAAAATTGCATAGAAAATTGTAATTTTCTTTATAGCAATATGAAGGGGAAAATAAATAAATAAATATATGGAAAGGCTGCAGTTTGTAAAGAAAGTCTTCCAGCATTGTATACTTTTTTCATTTCAGCACAGAGGCATCCATCTGGGGATTGCCAGGATCTTGCACCTTCCGCTATTTAGCACCCACATTTATCATCGTCCATAAATTATTTTCAGGGAGTAGTGTGTTGGCATCATGTTCAGAGTAACGGGGAGTGTGGAAGAGAGGTGAAGAAGAGAGTGCAGGCAGGGTGGAGTGGGTGGAGAAGAGTGTCAGGAGTGATTTGTGACAGAAGGGTACCAGCAAGAGTGAAAGGGAAGGTCTACAAGACGGTAGTGAGACCAGCTATGCTATATGGGTTGGAGACGGTGGCACTGACCAAACGACAGGAGGCAGAGCTGGAGGTGGCAGAGTTAAAGATATTAAGATTTGCATTGGGTGTGATGAGGATGGACAGGATTAGGAATGAGTATATTAGAGGGTCAGCACAGGTTGGACATTTTGGAAACAAAGTCAGAGAGGTGACATGGTTTGCGTTGGTTTGGACATGTGCAGAAGAGAGATGCTGGATATATTGGGAGAAGGATGCTAAGGATGGAGCTGCCAGGCAAGAGGAAAAGAGGAAGGCCTAAGAGGAGATTTATGGATGTGGTAAAAGAGGACATGCAGGTAGTTGGTGTGACAGAGAAAGATGCAGAGGACAGGAAGAAGTGGAAACAACTGATCCGCTGTGGCGACCCCTAACGGGAGCAGCCAAAAGATGATGATGAAGAAGAAGAAGAAGAAGAAGAAGTGTCTTGGCATCATGGAAGGCCACCATTCAGCGCTGAGATGTTAGCATTGCGGGAGTGACCAACCAGCTCTTTCCACTTCCTCCTTCAGCCTGCAAAATAGAGCCGTGTCTGGCTGTAAAAGCATTTCAACCACCCAGGCCTACTTATCCAACTTATCCAAAAAAAGTTAAATGGTTTAGGTGTAAATGGAACTAATCACGTGTGTATGCTACAAAAGTTGTGATGTATTGTTTAGGGGATAATAGCGTGCTTTTATTGACTTCTCCAGCTGTGCTCCATTAAGGACACCCGAAGGCCTTGTTTTGCACTGCGTCCCACTGTCGCCAAAGTAGAGAGGTGCGAAAGCTCACCGGGCTCCCAAACCTGAAGTGCTGCGAAGGAAATGGGCAATGTGAGTGCAGGGCGTGTCATCGAGGACCGAAATAAAGCGCAGCCTTCATCTTTGGATTCCAAGCTGCCACCATTCACACAGAGAACAAGCCTCAGTCTAGGGAAACACACTACATGATTACTGTTTACATCCTCATCTGGAACTGGAATGACCCCTAAAATTTCACAAAATGTGGCCTTATTTCCTTGTTTTATGTTGTCCTTCTTGGCCAGATAGTTTCCAGTATTTGTCTTGCTGAACAATGAAGGACTGTCCCACTAGCCCTAATCTTGATGGAAGAGGCTGCCTCTAAAGTATGGTACGATCATCAGCCTATTTGAGATCACCACGGAGTTGGTGAAGCTCATCAACTATGAGATGAGCACGGCAGGTGCAGACCATGACTCTGCCTCCTTCATTAAAGGGTCTTTCAGTTACTTTAGAATAGCTTTCGGGGGAATTCACTTTCAGAAATGCCCCAGAAACGTTAAATAATCCCTTATACCATTTGATTTATTGTGTGTGTGTGTGTATGTGTAGCTTTATAAGTGGAAGTTTCCCAATAGGCTATTTTTGTATATGTTCAGCAACAAATGCATGCCTTAAGGAATACATTTGGGGTCTCATGTATTTGTAATGTACGACACCTGAGGGAGAATGAAGATGGTAGGAGAGTGGTCATGTAGACCTCCCACCTCAAGAAGTGGATCACTGCACCCAGGGCATCTCTCAATGCCATATTTGTTCTATATAACCATGGAGATGGACTGTAGCCACCACTTTTTTCACTAAGTAAATGAAGCAAGAATAAAGGCTTTAACTGTTTAATCTCAGCAACAGTTTGACTGCAACGGTAGTTTACATAAAATTTTAATGAGCTGCAAGTTTATACAACACGGTCAGGGGGCTTGGACCATCCTCATTTTGTGTCTGCAAACTTTGCAGGTGCTTGTACAAGCGACTTCAGTAAGTGTTAGGATTTAAACTAATGCTGAAATAATATTTTGAGGCCGCATCAACAGATACTGTAAATATTTTGTTCCCGTGTACTTTTCCTTTCTGCCGTGCTTGTTAAAAAGCTTTTCTCTGCACATATTTGGGATTCACAGTCCTGTTTCATATTATGTGTCCCTTGTTGAAATTTATCCTACTACAGTACTTTTATCTAATGTATCAGTCGGTTTACCAGGCTTTTGAAGTCACTCGCTGTCAGTGATGTCAGTCTACCGTCTTAATCTATATTTCATGTCTTGCAAATTACCCTTTGGAGGTAAATGTGTAGCTTTGGTTTACATGATGTTACATCATGGGGTTAAAATGTCCTTAAAATGTTAAAAAGGGGCCCATACACCTTTTATGCGTGCAGCTGGATATCTTATGAAATATGCATTGTTTCAGCTTAAATATGGAAAATGTGCTCCAGTATGTGTGACATTGCAGATTGTAAAAGTAAAAAGAGGTGAAATGCTGTTTATTTTCCACAGTCATTCATCCCCCTGCCTTCACTCCGGCTGTCTGCATCTTTTGTCACCGTCGCTGTCCGCAGCAGTTATCAAAGAGAGAATAAATAGCAGGACGTGTGGCGGCCACATCCAATTCGTAGTCCAACGCTAAGGCATTGTTCAGGCTTGTGGCTCAATTGATGGGATCTGTAATGCAACTCCAGCGAATCCAGATATTCCTTCTGAGATTTCCATCTGCTCCGTATTCTTTAACCAAATGCGCTCCTTTCACTGAAGCACAATGCACGTAATATTGCGACTTGCCAGGTGTAATTATAATAGCTGTGCCCAGCCGGGGAAACTGTTTTTCCTGCCCAATGCTGCAGCTACATCCCCTATGTGTGAGCAGAGAGGATTGTTCTTTCACAACAATACATCAGAACATGAAGAAAAAATGTTGACCTATAGAAAGAAATTGGACCCGGCTGAATCTAGGGTTGGGACATAACACAGAGATTGAGGAAAGAATTGACCCAATGAGAAAGGAACCCAAAGTACTTTGAGAGATTTTTTTTAAATTATTGTTATTATTAGTATTAGTATTGTTTGTATTTTTAGTATTGTTATTGTTATTTTTGTTATTATTTGTGCAACCCTATTCCCAAGCCCTTTTTCAAGGGATGAGCTAAACCAACAAAACAAACAAAAATCTTTATTATTTTGGTGTTAAATAACTGCCATAACATACAAAAGCAAACGCAACTACACCGTTCTACTCTGGCCATCTCAGCATGGTAAAACAAGGTGAAAACTGATCAAAGTAAACCTCCTCACCCCCCTTCTTCAGTCAGTGGTATTTGCAGAGATTTAGCACTACTTTTACTGCTGTCAACTGAGCACAAGAACTGTAAAAATAGACAATTCGCCAACTAATGCTGAATTATAAACCACACAAGTCTGGCACAGGCCTCCACCTTCCTCTCTCCCCTCACCTTTCCAGGTGTCTTCATTCCTTAAATGCCTTCTTAATTGGCTGGTTCCTCCTATTGGATGGCTGGGGAGATAGAACACAGACCCACATGAATGCTAAAGGCCTTTTTTGACCAAGACCATAACACATCCCAGCTTAAAAAAGTGACTCACCCTCCTGAAATTAAATCAGGAAACTATGAGACCAGCGCATGATGGGATGATATTCTTAATGTCAAGATGCAAGGGCTGGGAATGAACCCAGCATCATCTGATGAATCCAGGTTTTACCGAACATCAGAAGAATTCCACTCAAATTCTAGAAGCTGACTCTTACAGATACTGTGCTATTTTTATACACTCATATAAGGGTTGAACTGTGGATTTTGGTGATATGTAGGAGTGCCATAGTCATGTTGTCAAGGCATGTGGACCCCTGCACTGTATGTGCAGGGATTTCACAATTTCAAATTTTTATTGCTAGAATAACTTGCACGTTGTAAAGTAACTGAAAACCAAGTATATACAAGTCATGTATGGCAAAGTAAGTCACGGTTTCAGGTGGTGAAGTCTTCAGTTATGGAATTTTGTGGTTCTTCATTTGTACGTTTGACAATGCAGTTGATAAATTATTTTTTGGTTGGCTAAACACACCTGAAAAATCTTTTTGAATGAGCTCTTCGGTCTACAGATTCTTAACTTAAGGAGCAGGAGTTTCTCATAAAAGAAAATCATTTATGACTATTGATTTGAAAGAAATCCAATGCGAGGTACTCAAGGACATTTGAGGATTTCCAGTGCCCTTCCGTTCGCTTGCATTTCTCTGGCCAATATAACACTTCTCTACCCTGGTTGCAGTAATAATACAATACGAGTGCACCCTGCTGGTTTTCTCTTTTTCCTTGTTTATCTTTAAGTTATTTTGTCAGCCTTGGTATAGATCAATTTGTTTTGCTTGGCAGGGTGAATTACGTAGCTTAAAATTTTTATGCAGCTCAATATTTACTAAGGCAGTTCAGATGAAATGCTCAAGTGTGCTGCTTCCGTCCAATTAAATTTGAATTATATCACCGTATCTTAATAGGCCCTCAGTTTCTAATGGGACATCAAGCAGGCGATGCGATTCATACATCTAAATATTTCAGTTTCTGTTTTTAGCTGGTGTGGAAATTTTTGACCAAAATATATTAGTTACCACAGATGTTTTCTCAGTGAGAGGGGTGTTGCATCACCTCTATGAGACCCAACCTCCCCTGAGTTCAGAATATCTTTTCATTCTTAGAATTTGGCTTTTATATGGCAGGAAAGTTTGTTGCTGGTGTAAGTGGCACCTGAACGTGCAACATTTCCAGTTGAAAAGGCTATGACAAAAGCGAGGCATACCTGAGTGCTTCTGTAATCCGCAGTTTGGTAAACGTTTATTAATCTTCTGCACATTTTTCCACCAGGGGGTTGAGGATCTTATACACTTGCAATACAGATCTAGAATCAGATGGACCAGTGCCAGTGTTACACCAAAGCTTCTCTTCTATTCAGACATCTTCTGCTTAACGAAAGTTCAAAGCTCAAACAGAAGTAGTTTTGCCCTCGCCTCCCCCCCCCCACCAGGTCACATTTCTGTAATTAAACTAAATGACATTTTTCATATTCAGTTCAGAATTGTCATGGGGTCTGTGCCTACGCTTCTTTGCTAAAGAAGAAACTCTCCATCCGCTGATTAAATTGATAACATAATTTATTGGTCTTCAGATTAGCCGGATTTGCAAGTAAAGCTTACCGCAAAGGCATCACAAACTGTAAATCTTTCTTTTTAAACTTGCCTGCGTTTCAGTATGCAATCCTATTAATGCCAGTAGGGTTAAGAATCATTCTGAGAAATTTGGGGCCTAATAATTTAATTTCCTGTTCTCTGCAAGTTAGACTTCTTATTCAGATCTGACCTGACATTACTTTTAGGCTTTGTGTTGACCAAAATGCCTCAACAACAAATCACATTGTAACTGAAGAGCTGCGAAGATTGCAAAAGACATCTTTGTGCCCTCATAATGCATCTATAAAGTGTAATTTTTGTTGTGCCTTTGTTTTTCAAGCTTGACAGATACTTCTTAACTTTAAGTGAGGTTTTTGCATAGTCTCTCTCACACACACATACTTATCCACACACAGGGCTACACACATTTGAAACTTTTGCCTCCAGGCAGTTCCCAGCTACTTTGTCAAAATGAAAGCCAACAGGCCACTTCAAACACATCCATACACGCCCAGATGGAGTCACACACATTAGTGATGTGTAGCTCCATGTAGTTCAAAGCTAATTTGTCTGGATGAGGACAAATAGCCCATTGTGTGCACACATGTCCCAGCGAGGGGTGATGGGGGAATATGTGCTGGAGGAAGTGTCAAAACTGGCAATGGTGTTTTACATGACACAAAATATTTTGTTATTACTTTTCTCTGTTTCACTGGATTACATCTGGCGTGTCGCTCTGAGTTTCAGCAGAGCTCTGCCTGTTCAGCAGCACGAACAATTCCTATGTACTTAATACAACCACTTTAAACATAACACAGTTTGCTGATACATCTGTTATTACTATTTACCTTTCCACTTTCTGACCTGGGCAGTGGTGGGTAACTCAGCAGGGTAAAGGTATAAATTTATCAGTTCTTCTTCATTGTAACCAACAGCATGGCATGCAGAGTCCAGCAACTCTGATTATCTGTAATGCTCTGCGTGTATTTTTATTGACGTGCTGTAAAACTATGAAATGATGTTCATGTGTATTTGTAACTAACATAACTGATGTCTGCCTTTAATGGATCTTTGAGATGTTACAGATTTGCAGGAAACGAGGAGCTCAAAGTCTCATGCTGTCAGGCACTATAGATTTTATCCACTTTGTGGCCTGTTTCCCTCCGGTAGCACAGATGATATCAGAGGTTTAAAATGCAAAGGAAAGGCTTTGTGGCAAAGTGGTTGCTGGAGTATCTCACATCTCTGTCTGAAAAAGAATGTCTCTGTTGGAGAGCACCTGCGAATGAGTAATAGTTTATCTTTAAGTTCTTTCCATGAGCTGGTCAGAAGGTTACTGCGTTGTGGCTCTCAGAGTAGATGGTTGGTTGGTTAGTAGTTAATGACTACTATGGTTCTTTTTCTAATCTCCTTATAAAAAGGTACTCAGTTACACAGTAAATTATATGGCATGGTATTTTCTGTGTGTTTATGTACATATTCATCAATAATGAGGTTGCTGTGCATTGTTATTTGTCCATTTAGTTTGCACTTTTCTCCAAAATGACTTGCAGTGTTGGGATTGTATACTGAGCTACTTTCTACGTTTTACCCATGGGTAAATTTTACTGCATCGATGCTGGGTGAGTTCCTTGCTTAAGGGTTGTACAGCAGGAATGGGGATTTGAACCCGAGTCATTCAAATGCAAAGCATCTGCTCTACCCGTTGATATACCTGCTGCTAATATAGACTAATATGAATCCCCTCAATACAAACTGTACCCGGCTAATTGTAGCAACGCTCTCCACGGCGCGGCCCAGGGTTCCGAAGCTCAGTCGCCTTCAGAGGTCTGCGGGGAGGACACAGCGGGGGGAAAGGGCCGGTCACCATAACGCTTGACCTTTTTAAGCAGTGTAGAATTGAGGGCGCAGTCCGTGGCAGTTTAATTACGGACCCGACCCGAGTCAGATTAAACAAGCTGGAAAGGTCTCACTCATATCTTCAAGGATTCCCTTACCCCCACATCCCAACCTTCCCACCCCCTCACTTATTTTTCCCCCTCTTTTTGAACGCTTCTGGAACTGACACTTCGGGAGGAATCGGTTAGAAAACAGTCAGTCCTGCCAAGCAACTTCCACAGGCAAATGAATAAATAATCCCATGTACGTACTACACCGCGCAACTGGGCCGAATCAAAAAGAACTCCACGGTTTCGTTTCAATGAAAAACAATTCGTTTCAAGTTCAAAAGCAGTTCTGTGAAGTGGGCAGCCAGTTCTGTGGAAGCAGGACGTGGGCTGTCTCGCTTAAAATTCAACAGCTACGTTTTGTCGATGGAGGAGGTTTCGATTGTGCACTCATTAAATCACAATTACTATATTATATAAAAGAAAGCCCTCTACCAAAACCCCACCAATGAAGCAATAAGTGCAGCTACATGGCCGCTTTCATGTTATTTTTATTAATTCTGCTTTCTGCAGTGAATGAATGCATGCGGATGTAAATCTTGAGCTATATGTACTGGCGCATAACGGGAGGAAAGCAGGTTGCATTCAGCTTTGTAGATTTGGTGGTGCACCAACAGTGTAGTTTGACGGTTTTATTCCCAAGCTATTAAAAAAATGTTTAATTTTTTCTTTCTGCATTATTTTAGAGCTTATGGAATTATTTGGGCAAACCCGCTATTGCTGTACACGATGAATCAAAAAGAGTTAAGCCCATTCTTAAATTTATTGCTCCGCATCATATAAACAAGTAATTTAATCCGATTTGTAGTTACCCTTAATTTCTTCCAGATTTTGGAATTTGAAGGTTGTACGCATTTCGAGCAAGGTGGTTTCTGAATTATACATTCACGGAAGCTTTCCGTTGTTTTTGAGTCACCCTGCCCTATTTCCAGAGATTGATTAAATTCACAAAACTGCTTTTTATTGATATAATTGATATAATATTCAATTAGCTATCAGCTTTGCTTCTATTTGTGT
The DNA here is from genome assembly GCA_018136845.1 of Heterotis niloticus. Taxonomy (NCBI): domain Eukaryota; kingdom Metazoa; phylum Chordata; class Actinopteri; order Osteoglossiformes; family Osteoglossidae; genus Heterotis; species Heterotis niloticus. The sequence goes on along the minus strand of CM030898.1, from coordinate 26,540,696 downwards.
TGCCTCTGCTATTTCATAAGTAAATATTTACTCCTGAAAGAATCCATAGCGGAGCTGGGTACACAAAACTGGCTCAAATTTCATCCTATTTGAAATCTCTGGCTATTTTCTTCTAATATCAGCTGCATTTGCATGTAGGAAAACACTGTGAGGTCTTGCAAAAAGTGCTTCTTGTTCAGTTAAACTCTGTACATATTTATCCAGTTTTTTCCAAGGGTAGCCACAGTATAGGTCCCTGCAGTCTAAAACTGCTTTATATATGAAAATACGCATTACCAATTTAGAAAAATAAATCCAACTGAGAATCATAAATCCAGAGAGCTGCAAGCCTTGCAGTCGTTTCAGGCTCAATTTGTTCACCCTTTACAGTGTGAACAATTTATTTCCTTAGCACTTCATAAGTATTATAGCAGACTTTCTTATCCAAAGCATATTGCATGTTTTATAATATTTATTCCTTTGTTCTGTTGGATATTTTAATTGTTTCCAAATTTCTCTATATGCAATATCTGCATCTTAACATCTGCAAACTCCCCATGCTTCCCAGCCAAATCTTGAACGCTTTTTGACTGTATAACATACCTGTTCATACTGTACAGTGTTGCCACAGGTGGCATAGTGGCTAGAGCCGTTATCTTTCAGGTATGAATCCCTGCTTCTTCCATGTTACTCTTAATGAGGATACTTTCCAAAAATTTGTAAAGAATTACCCAGCTACATACTGTAAATGGTAAAATCACTGCAAGAAATCTGGTGTTCAAAGTTGACATTTTACATCCCCGTGGGCAAATGCAGCTATTCAAAAGTATTATTATTATTATTATTATAAATGTCTCATCTGTACTCATGACTCTGAGTGCTGTGATTTATAACATTCCAGCTAGTGCTGTTTAGTCAAGACACGTCCAGGACCCTTATAATTCTTCCAAGCCTTCACAGGTATTTACTTTGTTTACCGCACCTGTTTTGTCACAAGAAACGGTCATTCTCTTTTTGTTTGGCCTCCAAAAGATCCACTTCGAACACAGATTGTTGTGAAATAGCAACAGCGCACCTCCCGCACTGAGCAAGCCGTAGCGAAAATGTCTGGCGTGTCAAAAAATTGTCAGGCGGTCTTAGCATGTAAACCAGTGTGACATTTCTAACATTGAAAGCAAATGTCCACATCAAACCTGCTTGGCTAGGAATGGGGGGCGGGGGCATTATCAAGCTGTGGGGAAGACTGGCTGCTAGTTTTCAACATGTTGGATTTAATAGGGGATCTTTGGATGCCGGCACAGTTTAGGCTTGCGTTCCAATTTTATCCTATATCAGTGCCATTCTTGGGAATCTGGGAGGGACCGCTTGAATTGCTTTTCTACTTTGTTTCATGGTCAGTGACAGTTTCCTCTCTTTGACATCTCAGTCGATGACATTATCCTCGTCCGCGGAATGCCACAGCTTTCACGAGCTCACTCCTTCGCCCAGACTTTACATTGTCTCTCTAGTTCTCCACCCAGGGTCAACGCTCCACTCTCTTCTGATGTGCAGTGATCATCCGGATCTGCTGGTTACGTTATTAATCCCTCCAGGATTTAGTTGGAGTGTTTTTTTTTTTTTTTTTTTTTTTTAAAAGAAAAGAAAATACTCTGATTGTAGGGGTGGGATCGGTCTCTTGGGGATTAGCGGGATAAACTGTCAAGGACGAATCTTCTTTCTGCGATCGCCGAAGACGTCAGCCTGACGCGCGGTCTGAAGCTGCGGCGCACGCTTCTGATGCGTTGTCACACAAGAGGGAAAGTGACTGAAGACACTTCTCACACACGTGATTGACATTATTCTCTTCGCGATGGAAGGTCATCCGTCTTCCCATCATCCATTATTTCAGCAATTTGTCAACATGCGGCCGTTCTAGGAATACATGCAAGTGTCAGACGTGAATAATGATGCAGAATGATGATGTTTAAAGACAACGCTGTGCCACCTCTTCCCGTTGTACCTTAAAACTCATCTGTTTTACATTTGTGATTTATGTGTGACGCCATGGCCAAACCTTTATCTGGATTGCCTGTTGGTTGATAAGCGGCTCCATATTAATCACCTCCAGGGAGAACGGTGCTCCTGAGTACGGCGCAGTGCTGCACCCCACTCTCTTCTTGAGCGGCTGAAAAGCTCAGCCCGGTTCCTAAATTGATAGTGGCACTCGTCCTACCTTTATTTAGTGCTGTCTACTGTGTAATGTTGTATAAAATGAATTCATAATGTAAAATGTACAAAACCAGTGTTTTATATATATTTTTTAAAGGCTCCCACTGAGCTCCTAAGAAAGTTTATGCTGATGAGGGGTAATGACACCGTTGCTGAGATATGTTATGCTGGAATAGCAGCAATACAGTAGATCTGATGCCACTACGTTTAATGGTTTGTTAATCGTGCGTGTACAGTAGCAGCAAAATAGTTATTATTTACCAGTTTTTTTGTGTTTCATAACATAAAACGTTATTAAATAAAAGTCCTTGAAAACACTATATTAGGTTGGAAATGGTTCACTTTATTCCCATTGCTGAATATTAAAATATTTTGCATCTTGCCAGATACCTTAGTGTGAAAATATCTTAAAAATGATTCTGTTGCTAGGAAGCAGAGATCTGATAAGCTGTGGTTGTATGAAGTAAGGGATCATACAAAAAGTCATCATGTAAATTTAAAACCGCCTTTTATGCTCAGTGTTATGCACTGCAGGAATTGCTCTATTGTTCATTTTGTTATAATAAAGTTGGGACTGGGTTCACCTGACTATACACAGGCAAGTAACGGGTGTGACAACGTGGGCGGCGTGCAAGGGACAGGGGACGTGCACTGCACGCTCATCGCTACAGTTTCTGCTGAAAATGAAGTGATGAGAGATGCCTTTGGAGAACATCTGTATTCGTTGGGGGTGATGTGTGATTAATGGGATTCTGGCGTCCCGAGCGGCACTGAGAAATGAGCTCCGCAGAGAACAAGCAAGGAGACGCCAGCTCGGCACACTGGCTCTCTTCTGCAGGACAGTAACAAGAAAACGTCAGACTCAAATTAGCAGCTTGGCTGAGGTACGCATGCAACGCTTTTCCTCCGCCTGTGGATGCATTGGAGAAGAGATGTTCTCGTGCTGATCACAGTAATGGAGTGGGCGCTAATTTGCTCTGACGGTCGACTTAAGAGAGGGCTCCACCAGTGTTATTCTTAGCCGGCAGGTGTGCCATTTCCCTCAGTACAGCGTGGGGCTTGCTGATGGGCTGTATGTTCTCCTGGCAGCGGCCTGCCTCGGGGACATGGACCTCCTCATACCCACTTCCTCTCCGACAGAGATGTAATACCTCAGGGTCCACGGGGACAGAGCGGCACGTTGCTGCTGCCGCTCCACACAACTTCCACCCGCAGCCCTGGCATTGCCTGTCCTCCACCACAGGAGGTGCAGGTAGAGGCTGGAACAGCAGGGTGCAGAGAAAGGATTTGCATTGTGGAAGGTCGATGCCAGGAGGGCCGTGTACCAGAAGCCATAGAGTCTGGCCTTCTTTCTGTGCCTATATAGACACTTAAAATGTTTCGATAATGTTTATTGCGACAGTTGTGTGAATGCAAATTTATTATCCTCTTGTTCGGATGTTTAAAAATACACACCCAAGCCCGTTTAGATGCCGTTTCTGACTGTTTTGTTTAGTTTGGTTCTCGTTGGATGGTTGCTGCAACCCTGCCATTGATAGCAGGGAGGGCTGATAAGGCTGTCCTGCTGAAGGCTGATAAACCCATGAAGACGAGGCTCTCAGCTCTGGCTGCCACTCCTGACGATTAGTGACAGTCCCAATCAATCTCCGTGGCAACCAGCCACGGTGACATCCTCTGGAGTTGGCGCTAGTTGGGAGAATAGCCCTCCTAGGTGGTGAGGAGAGAGCGTGGATTCACTGCTGGAGTGGCAGTCTGATAAAGGCGATGGTGTTAATTGCCCTTCACAGGGCAGGTACAGAAAGACTGAAAGGGTGGCTGAGGAAAGTTCAGTGTGGGAGATGCCTGGTTGGACCTAGTCCTGCCATTTGGCGCCATGATAAAACACCTTGGGTGACTGCATTTATTAGATTTCTTTATCTTAATGTAGTTTTTAAAAAAAAAAAAAGAGGGAGAGGACCAGGTAGAAATTCAGCATACACTGGATCCTTTCCATTTTCTTTATTTTAATTAGTATTTTTTAAAAATTTAAATCTTTTTTTTTTTTTTTTTTTTTTTATACTTTTTGCAGATTTTTTTTTGAGCGAAAGCAACCTAAGTTTTGCCGGCAAGTATCAGTAAAGTGCGCCCAGTCGGAATAGGAGCGTCCGACCACCTTCATTCAACTCACCTGCACAGGATTTACAGCTGTGTGTTGTGCTCCTGTGTGCATACCATGATGTTAGGCTTTGTACATCTTTATGGGATGAGTCAGTCAGCAACAGAAAAGTTGTATTATTGTATTTAATATATTTGTAGGCATTTTAAATTGACTTTGAACTACTTGAGAGTTAATTTGACTTTGGATTTATAAACAAATTGAGTTATGAACAGACATTCGTCCTCAATAGCATTTGTAAGGCAAGGACCACTCGTCCAATTTAGACAAATGCAGCCCAAACCACTATCTTCCAAGACCATCTCCTCTTTCTCCTGTCATTTTGCTTGTGATTTACAAGCATTTTCAGGAATTTGTTACACTGTACTGTACTTTGTCATTCTAATGCAATCTGACTTTTTATATTTTGTATTGCTTTGTTTTTCTGAGTAATTCAGGCCTGGCATATTGCTGTATTGTCTGCTCAGTGTCATGAGCATTTAGGAACTTTGTGCCGTCAATCAGTTCATACATCTCTGTTTGAAACAGGGAAAATGGGCTTTTAGGCTTCACTATGTTTCCCAGATGGGCTTTTGTTTGGGTTTTATCAGCGAAAAAGAACAGATGCACAGCTGTTGACAGGAAATGTTTTTTTTTTTGTTTTTTTTTTTTTTTTCCGTTCCTGTCATTGAAAGTGCCTGGCAGCTTAGTCTTACAGTAAAACTTCCACGTACAACCGTGTCAACATTTATTAAGCAATGCAGGTCGCCTGTACCTGTAATCTATTGACCTTAAACTGATGAATGTAGCTTCTGTTCTGAAGCTTAAACAAGCTACATCGAAATTACTGCTATAGAATCTATTAGTTTTTTAACAGTTTTGGAGTTACGTTGTCCCTATTATGGCCCTCAACTTTTCATGGAGATGGTTTTGATTTCCTGACATAACCAAAACCAGAAGTCTGACCGGACAGGCCTTGTGTTAAAGCAGAAGAAAAGCTCCAATGTATTTGTAATGAGAGCAGTGGCTGAAAAGAAAGGACATTTTACATTTATAATACACTGCCTTATCATTGCCCCCCCCCCCTGCTCATGATAAAGCTGCATATTAAAGCTGTACCTCATTGTGCCTCAGAAATTGTGAGAATGAGAACCACCATCATTTAAGAGCAGCAGCATCGGAAGAAGAGCAGTCCCTTGTCTTTAATTTGCAGCAGAAAAGTGCACAGGAAAGCGGCAAAAATGAATGCTTTAGTGCCTTCTTTTTACAGCAGTTTGACATCAGAAAACAAATTCAGTTCACAGCGCAGTTACTTTTGCACATTTGTATGGTTGTTTGAATCAATAGCAAGGGACAAATCAAATAGTACATAGTTTTTTACTACTGGTTTTTAGAACTAAGGATGTGACGGAGGCTTGCAGTTTAGTGCAGCCATTCAGGATGAGAGCCAAGTTTAAAGATACAACAGCAGGGCTCTTCCCGGGAACAGATATGCCAGTTAGCTATTGATGCCCCTTAAATTAATTTAATAACCTTGTGTGTACCAAAGCAAAGTATCTTTTAATGTGATTGAAACATTTTTAATATATTGTGGAGCAACAGTTTGCATTTGTTGTTGCCTTGAAATTGAAGGACCAGGGTTTGAAATCGGCTCCTGCTGTGATTCACATACTTAATTACGCTAGTAAAAATTAACCAGCTTTATAAATGGGTAAACCATTGTAAGAAGCATAGTATAAAAAGTCACCTTGGAAAAATTCAATATAACTGATAAAATCCTTATAATCTTATAAATATTAAAAGCCCCATTTGTGACTTTTATATATATATATATATATATATATATATATATTTTTTTTTTTTTTTTTTTTTTTTTAAACGTACGTCTACCTGGGAATCTTATTGAAGGTCCGCCGGGGTGTGAAGTGTTACTGTTTTTATCTAAGAACATGGTAAAGTTCCTTAGAACTTTCTGCTGAACAGCTCAGCTGAAACTCGATAAATAAAAATGTATATGGCTCATCCTGCAGGAGGGTGCGCAGTTTGCAAATAATATTACATTTCTTACATGCTTGCTATATCAGCGAATTTACAGGCTTTTCTTTCTCCATAGGATTACCTGTGCAAATCTGAGGTATTACAGAATTACATGGGATTATGTTTTATTGGCGTACTATGGCTTCAAAGCTAAATCAGCACTAGAGCACCCCAAATAGGGTTGTTGAACCACAGTGGAGATCAGGGGGTCCATTCTCAAAATGAACGTCAGTCGAGTTGAAAAGAGAAGAACATCACACACTCTGTTCTCTTGCTCTCGCCCCACTTTCTCAAATTTACGTTCCGTTGTGAAGAACTGAGGCTTCAGGCACATCATTACTTTTCAAGACAATGTTTGGCTCTGGGGTCTGAATTGTCTTGTTAAGCACAAGTACACTTCACGTGGTGAACTACATGTTTTTTTTAATGATTCGGCCATTTTTAGTTTTTTTTTTTTTTTTTTTTACTTTATTCTGTGTGTCCACACCCCATCAATAGAGGATGGTCAATTGCACCCAAACAGCAGTACGTCTACCTTCAATTTGATTCCACCGTGTTTACAGCTTGTGTCTTTGGATACATTTTGTGAGTGGCATGTTTTTAGTTTTAACTTTATTTCTCAATAATAATGAAAAGAATTCTTGCAAATTATTTTTTATGTATTCCAGACATTTCCAAGACTTTTATAGAACCTGACCTACGTACAGATGGTCCTGGACTTGTGATGGGGTTACATTCCGATAAACCCATCGTAAGTTGAAAATATTGTAAGTTGAAAATGCATTAAATTCACCTAACCCTGTGTCACGCCTGTGGGCACTTCAGCAATGGAACGGAGATGCTCTGCCCCCATCTTCAGACTGATTGATTGGTGTGGGAACCAATCATGGACAGGATTCAGTTCCTACTTGGACTTCCTGTCAGTGCTCAGTTTCCACTGCCCCCTGTGAACTCTCTTCCAACCTCTGTCTTGCTTAAACCTTGTATTTTGTTTATTTTGAATTGTGGCATCTTCCATTTTTGTTTACTACCAATTGCTAATGTTTAGCGGTAACTCCTGGCTAACAGCAACACTCAGTAAAGAGTGGAACCTCAACTTATTACCGTGGTGTCTTGCAGTTGCTTCAACCAACCCACGTCATAACACCTACCGAACATCATAGCCTAGCCAAGCCTAGCCTACCTTAAAAGTCATTATGGGCTTACTTCCTTCATGTTTCTCCTCAAGAGTAATTGCCTTCCTCTTCTTCTCACTATTAGCAGGAAACACAGATGGGCATTTCATAAACATAATGGATGTACAAAACACAATGTTGATATGGGCAGAAGGGGTGTCCAAAAAAACGCTAGCAACACAGAACACTGTACAGTATCCGTTGTTTACGCTAGCGACCACGGGATAGACGCTGCCACTCCCCAGCATCATGAGTGAGTATCGTACCACATATCGCTTGCCTGGGAAAAAAATCAAAGCTCAAAATTCGAAGTATGCGCATCGCTATTGCACCATCGTAAAGTCAAAAAATCCTAATTCAGACCATCATAGCTCGAGGACCATCTGTATTTGGATTATTATAAGTGACTTTGAATTGTTGATGTGTATTGAACAGTTACACAACAATCAGAACTACACAGGAGTTTGTGGACGAGATGTATTTTTATTTTCAGCTGTTCTGAAGTTTTTCATTCTCAGTTTTAACAAAGCTCAAACTTTACTTGCTGTAGCTGCTGTATATCTGAGACTTTTACAAATTTTTTACAGACTATTGATGTCACTGTTAGACTAATCAGACTCGCTTTTAGTCTATTTTGGCTTAACAGTAAACATGAATTTGGATTTACAGACACATTTCCAGTCCCAGTTGTTGCTGCAATCTGAGGAACCTTTTTATTGAATCTTTACGTGATAGTAATGAAAATGGTCATTCTGCCGAACCAAGTATAAAATTCGTGCTTCAGGCTGTTTTCAGGGGGTTGTTTAAGCCTGACTGATCAGGCAAATGGAGGATTTTTGATCAGTGAATGGGATGAACACACCATGACATCAAACTGTCGGTATTTTGGACACATTTATGTAAAATGCTTTTCTTAGCCATGCCAAAATGACCATATACTATGACCATGCTTATGGTGTTGTCCCCAGTGACTAAACGATGGTCAACGTTGCCTTATAGCTGGGTGAGGACACCTTCAACCGGGCCAAGCTGCTGAACATCGGCTACGTGGAGTCACTGAAGGAGGACAATTACGACTGTTTCATCTTCAGCGATGTCGACCTCATCCCCATGGACGATCGCAACTTGTACCACTGCTACGACCAGCCCCGACATTTTGCCATCGCCATGGACAAGTTTGGCTTCAGGTATCAAAGTAAAACAAAACCTACACCGAACATGAACCTCTGTCTGTAAGTAGTGGCTCATCCGCATTCACAGTATATAAATCAATACCTCCCAAGGGTGGTTTGAGTTTTAAACTGGCTTACTCGCTATAATAAGAAAATTAACTTTTAATTTTATTACTGGAAAGAGTTAGCATGAGTGCCTTTCTTATCAGATGGAATCAACATTAAAATTGATTTTTTTTCCTCCTCTTACGTATATGTAGAGGTCAGCCAAGACTGGAGATGTTGATTTACTATTATTATTTTTTTTCCCTCATACGTTGTGTCCCGAAGACATGGGGTCAGCATACATACTGTGTTTAAGATGAGCTGCTGAGCCCTGTCCATTGCCATTTAGTCATCCTCCTTCCCTCCTCATCTTTGCTCCCGATTCTTCCATTGCTCACAATACACCTGAATCAAAGTGATTGGGGTGTGTGGAAAATGTTCCTGCATTGTTGCTTACCACCTCTTCTAGACAGTAATGCAAAGCCAAGAAGGACATGTTCAGTCAGCCCAACTTTTAGGTGGCCATGTGCTCCTACTCTGTGGTGCAGGAATCTGGTTTTAAATCCTTAAATTTGTTAACAATATGCTTAATAAGGGTACCTGTCATGTAGATTGGCAGCAGGTGGCATAATGGTTAGAGTCATTGCAATGTACTCAAAGCTGGGTTTGAATGCAGTTCCTGCTATTGTACTGTTGAGCAATGATGTTTCCCCTAAAGTACTGTGGTATTTTTAAAAATTATCCGTTTGCATAAATGTGTGAATCACTATAAGTAGCTTAGTTGCGTAACATTATCAGCTGAGCTGGAGAAACGCATCAATTAAATGAATAAATAATCAAAATAGCTGACTTCTGTTACCTCGGTCATACACCATGTCACTCACTGACACCCCAGTTGGGAAGCTCTTTCTGATCCCAGTCTGCACATGTACTGGCCATATCTGTTGGTGTGGTTTTCCAAGCATGAGAGCTCCTGTCACTAAGAACCTCCTGCGGGGACCCGCCACCCCTACAGATGGCCGTATTTGTTGACGGTTGTTGTGTTTCAGCAGCTATCTGCAGTGCTGTGCTGGTGGCCGCCTGCCTGGAGCTCTCCGGCCCCCAGCAGTCGCCTGGCGGCTGCCCGTGTCACCATCTGCTAGCCTGGGCACAGCTCAGCCGCATTAAGAAGGGGAGGCAGAAAAACAGGGAGAATCCTGAACTTTACCTCCCATATGACATGTACACATTTATTCAAGATATAATTATGGCTCTCTTTGAAGTATTTGCTTGTATTTGTATTTGTATTGGTGGTGTAACGGTTAGAGCCCCTCCTTCAGACTCAAAGGACCCAGATTCAGATCTTGCTGTAGAACCCTTGAGCAAGCTACTTGCGCTGAATTGTGCCAATAAAAAAATACTCCATGGTATAAATGAGTAAATCGGTGTGAGCTGCTTTGGAAAAACCATCAGTTAAATGAGTAAATGTAGTTTATATACAGGTACCTGTTTCTTAGAACGCCTATGGGGAGGAATACAGGAGAAAATTAGAACCTGTTTTTGTGTTTTTAATTTTATTGTTTAATAAACTTATTTATATATTTATGTGCTTTTAGCAGAAAAAACTGAACATTTTCTGTTTGAGCACAACAAGCACCTTTTCAGAGACAATTGCCTAAGCATAAAAATAAATGTGTCCTGATAAAAATTTGCGATTTTTGTTAAATACTTGGACAAGAGGCTCTCTGCTCCTACAGTGGATGGAGCTGTTCCAGCACAGCTGCAATAATATCATACTACTGTATCTCTTCATTGCATTTAAGGGATTTTTGCACACTATCAGTTCACACAGTGATGGAGACCTTTGTAGTGTGTTATTCCTTAAGTCATCTTGAAGTTTAATTAGGAAGAGACAGAGAAGACATCGGTTGGCGGGTTGTAGAGAGAGGAGTGGAACCCTAAGAGACAGAAGCAGGTAGGGGGAGATAAGCATGGACTGGAGCAGTGGAAGGCCATGAATAAGAAATGGGGCGACTTTTCAGTGTCGGCTTGTTTTATTTTGTTTTATACCAATACCGATATCTGTAGAATGTATTGCTGTAGTCGGCATGGTGAAAAGGTGAAAAGGCCCCCGGCCTGTCAGACTCACAGCCCTCAAACAAGCACGGTGTGAGTGATGAGGTCTGGGGTTCAGCTCTAAAGACAGATGGGGCCATGTTAGAAATGCATCTTCTGTATTCCGTGTGGGCTGTACCTGATTTAAAGGTGTCCAATTTTTTCAGTTGCTTATGTCGATGGAGACTAAAGACGTTACAATATTGTGGGTCCAGGAATAGGCACCCGGGTCTCTTTTGGATATTAACTTCAAACCGTAAACTGGAAAAGAGTACACGAATAACCAGTGGTCATCTGAGTCAGCGGACGTTGTTTGAAAACTGCTATTAAAATTTTAAATAAATAAGCATTTTATCATTTAATTTCTTGTTTTACATGTATTGCATGCATTTATGCAGGAACATACATTATTTAAGTATGCGCTATAAAAAATATATGAATGCGCATACAAACTGGTTTCTCAGCTCACAAACTGGGACAAGATTTATATTTTGCCTCAATTTGTCTGCAAATCCAAAGTCATTTTTACCACTAAATCAGAATCGATAAAAGCTTAATACAGCCATATTTCAACATTATGAGTTGGGTTCTTTGAAAGCCTTGGTTATAAAATATACTTTGTACGAGTTAATATTTTTCTAACTTTAAGAAACAAAATCAAAAAATGTGAAAATGAAAAAGTAAAAACCCATAATGCTTACAATCTCCTATACAGTCAGAAGCTGTAGACATGGAGATGAATTAATCTGGTCCTACACACTAATGCTATATTGCTTTTTACTGACATCTGTTGGCTGGCAGAGCAAACACAGGTGGCATTCATAGTGCTGCAAACTGAAATTTTTGAACATTTTTGTACAGTCTATTCTTGATTTGTGTGGACTGTATAGAGTTTGAGGTGTCCAGATATGGCACATTAAAAAATGTAAAAAAAAATCATTTTAAACGTAACTTTTTTTTTTTTTACTACGGCACTGCACTGTGTACCACAGTAACACTTTTTTTCAAATATATTTTGCCTCTGTTGCAGGCTTCCCTATGCTGGATACTTTGGAGGGGTCTCTGGTCTGAGTAAAAAGCAGTTCCTGAAAATCAACGGCTTCCCCAACGAGTACTGGGGCTGGGGAGGGGAGGACGACGACATCTATAACAGGTAAGGGAACAGCATCTGCAGCTATCTGAAAGGCAAGTGCTTACAGGACAACTGTTCTGGATCTTGAAGCTACTGCATTTGTTAAGAATTATTGTGCACTATAAATAATGCACCATAAGATTTACTTTGCAAACATGGTACATTTACCCCCCAAGGAAGTACTCTGGATCAGTGCTGGCTTTGACGTCAACTTAAAAATTTAGAGGCTCTAAAATACAGTCATTAAACCTAAAAATATTCTATGCAAAGGGTAACTAAACAGCATCGCAAGGATAGGTCACACTGAATGCCTTTGCATGTGATAATTTAGAAAAGGAGAGATATGAAGAAAATAAAAATCGGCACATCATCCTTTGTTTTGTGCCTCAAGATTTTTTAAGCTGGCAGCATCAGGGTTCCACCCCCTCATTTTAACTCTTTAACTGTATATTTTTCAAACACAAGCAATAGACAAACTATTGTCATAATATGTTGCTTTTCACAATTATGGGTGCAGATGACATCCTCGGGTGTGCGGGACTTGTTTGCTTCACCCAGGCACTGAATCTCTGCCAGAGATTGCTGTTGGATCTCACAGTATACCATCATTTCAGTCAGAAGTCTAAGTCAAACAAGGTGGGAGACAGCAGCTTGACTCCTGCTGTTGCGGCATGCTTTGCTTATTGTTGCAGATATTAATAATTAGAATGAAGGACATAATTTGATAAAAGGGCTTTTATTTCCTCTCTGTCTCCTGCTGCTCAGTGTAGTCTTAATCCATCACAATTAAGTGAGATTTCCTCTGAGGGCTGTTCCTCACCACACCGGTTTTACTTATTCATCCCCATGTGTTGTGCAGTCCTTCCTGTGATGCACTCATGGTTTGCGACATGGCAGAGGGACTGTTCTGGATAGCGAAGCTACTCCTCCAGTGCTCTGAGATGACATCTTTACTGTGAGAAGAGGGTACAGTGGTCACTGAGCTTTAAACCAAGTTTGTTTAATACCCGCTCCTGGAAGCACCTCTGAGGCAGAGAGAAATGAGTGTCTTAGTCGCACCTTTATGATCGACAGGTTCTCATAACTCGACCGTCATCTTTTGGAAGTGTGTTAACCTTGCTGGAATATGAAAATGAGGGAAAGTGCTGGAAACAGCTTCAGGGTGTTTGTGGAGCCCAACTTTTATCCGGCATATGCAGCACATTGTCCTGCCTACTTTGTCTGTTTGGTCCCCGGAAGGGATTATTTGAACCAAAGGGCTTTGGCTTCTCTCCTCATAAACAGGCACCCATCCGACTCAGCTACTGGACCCCTGACCTCAGTTTTGACTTTCTCACCAGCATCCGCTTCCATCTGAATCCACTGTCGTGCTTCCAGCTTGGCATCTGGCGTCCCCCAATGTCCAGAACACATTGGCTTGGGAGGCAGAGTGCATACGCCTGCTCTCTGTATCTACCGCAGGATCACCACAGACTGTCTGGTTGGTTGCCAGAGAAATAAAGATGGAAGCCGCAGCGACGCCATGCTTCTGTAAAGAGGAACGCAAATTCCCAAGATGACTGTCAAGCAAACGCACCCCCATTCTGTTCAAATCAGCAGTCTTCGTTCTGCACCGGTGTGCAAAACTCGTCGCCCTCGGCAACAAAAAATGAAGCTGGTCCGACAGAGAGAGTTAGAAACTCGAGTGACCCGACCCGGGTGGTGCCTCTGGGTTTGTGTGGTTAACAGTGAAGCCGGTGATTACAGGTGCCTGTGTGCCTTGTCCCCCCCAACCATAACACATAGATTTCTCATTTCTGACTATGATGGGTACCCTGAGCAGACAGAGCACATGAAAGCACATCATTATCTGCTTTAACTGTTGCTGATGAATTGCAGTAATTTTTTAAAAATTTGTTTATCTAGGATTGTGGCAATTTGCCTCACTCTCTGCACAGGACAACACAGAGGGCCTTGGGATCCATTCTAGGGGAAATAAAACTGCTATAACATATTTCTCTGAGTCAGGTTCTGTTTGGGGAGAAAAAGCTGAACTTCGCTAGAAGCTCTTCTCCAGCCTTATTGTTTTTTCACTTGGAACACCTGGGACCAGGCAGAAGGTTGTCTTGGTAGAGAACTGCAGAGTAAACATGCTGTGGAGGGGAGTGCTGCAAGGCAGCCTGTGGGAAGGGTTTGGGGGTAGCAGGGCTGTCGGTCAGTCTCTCCCATATATAGTTGTGTATATATGAAGTATTTACACATGCAAACCTGCTTGACCAATAAAGTGCGTATATCAGCATTACAAACCTTTACATGCCAGAAATGTACGTTCAGATCTGATAGCCAGAATATGCTGTCACAAGCAGCAAATATTTATTAATGTTATTCTGTATAGATAATAAAAGAATAAGAAGCATCTTAAAGCCCATGTACAGAATTTTTAGCATCCAGCGAATTGGTACTTCTAAATGTTTACCTATCAATGTGACACTTGGGAATCGCTATTAATGCATATGTTCATTAAATATTTTACTTATTAAAAGTAAAAGTAGTGATTGAGTTTAATAACATTTTTCATACTAGCAACAGATAGAAAGTGTTGGAAATTGTCTGTCTTTTTTTTACAGCCTTTTTAAAAGTTGCTCCATAGCTATCAATTAATATTATTCTAGGTAAAGGAACAGATGGACTGGATTTAATGTACTCTATCGTACTAATTTTTTACACCGATTCATTTTACAAAGCGAAGCAGAAATCGCCCAAATTAGACAAGTGAGAAAATAAAACAGGATATGTGTGCTCATGTAACTGACCAGTTTGTCCAGTGACTATGGTAACACAATGGCAGCAAATGTGTACAAAATTTCTTTGAAAACACTTTTAAGGCATAAATATTATGCGTAAATAGAATTTATTTGTGAGTTATTGTGTTACTTTCATTTTTTCATCTGTCTTTACGGTGTATTATTTACTGCTGGCTACCTGTTGGAAATGTGCTGCTTGGTGACAGGCGGAGTTTCTGGCCATGCTTTGGGTCTCCCGAGGACTTGCAGGAAAGCCAACAGAACAGCTCGGCTTTGCCAAATTGTGGAATGTGCCGGAATTTCACCAGCATTGTATGAGACCGGAAAGTTGGACCATGCAATTTCCTGTTTTGTTCCTTGGTTAGTCTTAGTTAGGCCCTTGTTATAGTAAGAATATTAAAAATTTATTTAAAGCAGCACCAAAACCATATGTTTAATTGTGTTGCTGTGGTAATGGGCGCTGGATGTTTTGAGCACATCAATCACAAATGGCAGATAACATGGTCTGTAAGGGCGAGAACTATAACCTGAAGGTCACCTGTTCATGTCCAGGCAGGAGCCCTGGTGCTTTACCTGCACCGTAAATTGCTTCAGTGAAAATATTGAGCCACATAAATGGATGAAATTGTTAGTCAGACAGGCAGAGCAAGAAAACAATAATAATACCCAGCACACCCAGATGCCCTATTATTGTGTAACGTGAGGGCTGTGCTGTAATAGGCAGCTCTCTGACGCACATCTGGCTTCTTATATCCTCTCCAGGACTTTATCACCTTCTACACCTTTGAGGGGCACATGTTTTAGGTTTTGTCTTTAGTCAGCAGTGCTTTTGTTGGAAGCCTCTCATCTGCTGAGCCTGGGCTGAGATGATAGGACGAGGTCCATTGTTCTCCTTCCACAAAACACCCACCTTGTTCTTCTGCCCTCTTCTTCTCGCATGGTAGTTGTCCACTGCCTACAAAAACACCGAACGGAGCTGCCTGCTCTCTCAGTTACAAATGAACAAAGTGAGCTTTATGCAGAACCCAAGCCCCACTGGTGCGCTTATGGTCCAAACACCAGGCTTTCATGACCGGTGCTCATTTTGGAGAAAAATGAATGGCTGTGATTGGATATCTTTTTTTTTTTTTTTTACGTGTACTCATTCTTAAAAATATTTACTACCTTTTATAGCATGTTGTAAGTACCTTGCTCAAGCTTACTGCAACAGGAAGTGAAAATTGAGCCGGGGTGCTTAAAGTCTGATGGCCGCAGCTCTAACCGTTATACCACCAGCTGCCCCCTTTGTGGTCATTGTTCTTCTGTCCCATTTTGTACAGCCCAGCATGACCCTCATCAGCCTGGTTCCGGTGTACTGAAGCCCAGGCGCCGCTCTTGTTGGCCAAGCGGAAATGAACTGTACTGCTGATTATGCCAATACCACTGGACGCGGAGGTCTAATGCAATTAAGTGCACGCTGTCACAAAGAAATTTGGAGAAATTTAGAAGGTAACCCAATCGAAAGGGCACACAGGAGGCACAGCGATGCTGAAAGGCTATTAATTATCATGAAACAAACTGCAGGAGAATTAGGTCCCATGTCAGAGGCTCAGTGCCCAAAGTGGATTAGAGCGCTGGGGCTCTGGGGTGACGTCACCACTGGTCCCAGACGGCGGGTCACCCATGGTCCCCTGATGTGACACGAACTGTCTGTACCCTGAATAAAAACGGGAGTGCGGCGACTGCTGGGTACTAATAGTTTGGGCAGAGGTTGACATTAGTAACAGCATCCTTGTTCTGCTTTCTGGAGCCCAGAATAATTTGCTTCCTGCTGGCAGGGTTCATGTAATGTAAAAGTGAACTTTTTATATTCTGAATTTAAAAAAAAAAAAAAAAAAAAAAAAAAACATTCTTATCTCCCCTCCTCTTTGTATGCGGAGAGAGGAACACGTAAGCAGCTATCAAGCCTGTCAACGTGTCGTGCTTTGCAAGGTCAAAATTTTTCCTTGGTTGCGTCCCTGAAAGCGGTTGTTCCCGGTTTTCTTTTTTTGCCAACATTTATGGCACAGATTCAAGGAATTTAAATTCATCAAAATATTTTAAATGCATAGTATTTAGCATAGCTGCTGTTTTGTGGCACTTGAGTTTAGAGGTGTGCGTTGTGTGACTGAACTGACCGGAAGCGTTTGATACCTGAAGCCTGGGGACGGTCAAAAGTGCTTTATGTCATATTGATGCGAGGATCCCCAGTTATTTGTCCTCCAGGACCAAATTTAACAAACAATGCAAAGCCAAGGGCCAGAGAATCAGGATAATATTGTTTCATAATTACTGTACAGTAGTTATTATTATTGTTAAGAGTAGTTTATTAGGTGGGCTGAGCTGTAGTAACTTGACTTCACTCGCTATTCAGTGAGTGAAAAGTGACAGCTGGGGGTTGAGAAAGGAAATGTGAAGTTTTGGCAGTCTTCCGTATCAGTGATGCAAAGGCAGCCCTTGGCCAAAACTATTGTTGTCCCTGCAGCATGGTCTGATAACGGCAGTTATCACAACCATTTTGTTATTTCCACAGTGACTTAAAACTTCTTCCACCGTATCAGTTCTAAATGTTTTTATCAACCGGGCACCTTATGAAAGGTTAAGGTTACGTTCCCCATGTAGCATTCTTTTTTTATGGGTGTACTTTTATGGATGGTGGTAACAAAATGGTTGTATTCAGCAATCAAATTTGCAACTGATTTTGCAGGGTAACTGTCACAAGTGGCTGCCGTGTCTTTCGAAGAGTTGCGTAGTGTTAACCACCTGGCAGACGGCTGCAGTTACAGTTAGCAGTTTTGCCTTTTTCAAACTGGCCATGGCTTTTACGCAAACAAGACTTAGTCGGGCTGTGTTTGTTCATTTTCTTTGTCACTACAGTTAGTTAACAGGAGGCTCCGATTTTGCTTTGGCAGTAGATAGGTGTAGCCAACGTGCACATCCTTGCATGCAGGTACGTATTGGCAGTTTTTCTGCTCCGGGCCCCAATAGACCTGTAAGACATCTATTAGGAAGCCCTGCATTAATGGATGCTCTTTTTATTATACAATTTAAGGCTGAGCATCATCAAAAATTGATTTTTGTGTCTAACTGGATATCTGATGCGAAATTTTAAGTTTTAATCAAATTTCTTTATTAGTTTATTGTTGAATAACTTTATATTCAGGAGAAAATGAGTTAGGATTAATCATTGGTTACCCAGGTGACATCAGGGTTGCCTCAGTGACACAGCATCTTGTGCTGTCCCTTTGACGGTGCATCACTGGTTGTCTTGGTGACAGCAGATCAAGGTGGCCCCTGTGACTGCTGCTCTCCCCAGTAATACCAGACACTTGAATTCTCACCTTGGGTAACTGCTGAGGTTAGCGGTTTCATTGGAATCAACGATCTAACACAGCGCCCGTGCTTAAATAAAAACCTCACGCTCTGCAGGTACTACCGCTATATGCTCCGTAAGTCAGATTGTAAATAAATTAAATTATAACTCTCGGAGAAAGCAGGGCCGCAGTTTGGCTGGTTTTGTACCCGCCTGTCCTCTAAACCATGAGATTCACCAAATCATCCTCCAAAATGGTCACCTGCATTTGTGAGCTGATAGTGGTGCAATGGTTTTGGTGCATCACAAAACCTTCTGGACTTACGACCTCAGGACCAACGTTGAGCAGCCCTGGTTATAAATTGTGCTGCTCAGTGCCGGTGTTTGTTTACCTTTCTGAAGGTGTCAGCCTGCAAAGGTGAAAATAAATAAATGGCAATCGTTGGATGCGAGTGGTTGTATTCATCACCATACTTCCGTCTTTCTCTGTTCCATCAAGGTCATCTCGGAAACAAAACAAACGCAAGAATAGTCAGGTGGTGTAAGCAACGGCATGCAGCCTGATGTGTTGCGGGGAAACGTAATGTAATGTAAAGCACCCCCCCCCCCCCCAGAAAATGTGGCAGATGGCACAGCGATCAGAAGCAATTCATCAGAACACGGGTGTGTAATGTTGCATGTGAGGAGGGAAAATGGGAAAGAGGCATGAACAAGCGAAGATGAAGCTCCGCACACTCGGTTCAGCGAGGAGGTTCATAGGCGGCACGTTTACGTTAGATTGGAAATCACTGACCAGAGAAGTTCCCAAACAGACATATATTCCAAATTCCTATTTGTTTGCAAGCTGGGCTCTTACGGGCAGCTTGAAAACAGATGCATGTTTTTCAGGAGCTTAGTTCGTGCATTAACTGCTCTTAATGTCCCTTTTTGACGTATTATTATGATGCTGGGAAAAGGTTATTGAATTGTTGTCTGTTAAAGTATTGAAATTAAATGAAACGTGTTTAGAGCAGCATTTAATTTGTTTGTTAGGCATCAGTTGCTGTACTTTGTCACAGTGGAAGGGACCCCTTAGTAAAGATTTCACAGTTTTCAGTGGTCTTTTGAAATGCTCCATCACGTTTTTCAGCTAATGAATCCCTCTTCCCATACTAATCGGAATATTTGTGGCTTTTGTAGACTGTCGACGTGGCGTCCCTGTGTCGTCTCATACTGTTCACTTTTCTTTCCCTTTCTCTCTCTTTCTGTTATATTGGTTTAAAGTTTAATTCTTTCTGTCAGCAGTCCACTTTTAACAAGTTGACGGAGGATGGGTATACTGTATATTTATTTAATTTTTCATTTGCTATACTCGTGTGCATTTTTAGAAATGGAAGCAAAAAATATAAAACCACACACACTTTTACTGTAATTTGTATTGAAACTTGAATCGCCCAGGTGATGCTCATATCTTTCAGACAGTATAAATGTAGAAAGGGCAAGAGTAGGAAAGTTTAATAACCAAACTGTTCATGTAAATAATCTCCAAGCTGAAGTTATCGATACGAATGAAATTGTTGTGACTGCTAAACGTTGTACATTATTAAAAAGTGTATAGGGTTTATGCTTATGCTTTTTTTTTTATTCAGGGGTTTCTTGCTCATTACAGCTGGATGAGGAAGGAAACTTTTGTTTTTGCGTTGATGTCTGAAGCCCTTAAGGACCAAGAAGCAAAGTCAGGCTTGAGCGCAGCAGGCGAAGAAAGAACAGACTGGAAAGATTGGTGCGCGGCCTGCGAGTGGGGATTGAGGAAGGGGTGCAAAGACTGTTTTCAGGGATGGATTAACATGCAAGGCGATTAAAAATTTTTCAGACACGCAAAATACATGACTCATTTTACACAGAGACGTAGATGCATTTGCTTGATAGAGAAGATCCACACGATCAATTCTGCCTAAAGATATAGGTGACAGCTTACAGCCCTCCGCCCCAGCACTCGTATGTCTGACAACTGCTGATAGCATTTAATAAGCATAAATTCAAACACAGATTAACAAGACCAGCCCTTGTTAGCCTTTGGTTCAGCTTTCACGCACACTCATACTGTAATATCCTTATCAGCAGACCACCTGCGGTGGTATATGCAGAACACACATGACAATTGTTTAATATATGAAAAACGTGTCTACATGAGATAATTCTTAGGAATGAGTGTAAACTCGGTGTGGCCTTCACATGTATATCACATCATCAGGAGACCATTGTAATTCGCTTGATAATGGTACCTTGAAATCACTGTGAACTTACACCAAATATGACTCATCCTGCTGGGCCTAAGTGAATAATATTGTTAACCACAAATGAAATTTTAATCAGAGTCCATTTTTATTTTGGATTTTGGAATTTTTAGGTACCCTGCTAGGATGGGTCTGCACATGAGGCCTAAATGCAGTGGCCATCTATGTGGATGTGGGAGGAAGGGGCCCGGTACAGGGCATGATGGGAGAGTGCCCTCCCCTGCAGTGCCTCCCCGTTGCGGCACACAATTTCCAAACAGGGAGCTGTCCTCGCTCTCCTCCGGCGGACAGAGTGGAGCAGCGGGCCGTACCATGGTCGACAGAGTAACGCGGGCGGTTGTGCTCTGTGATTGATTTTGCTTTTATGAGCAGCGTTAGGGAAGTAGCGGGGCAGGACATACTCCCTGCTGGCTTTATTGTACTTGTATCGCAGCACAATATCTTTTTCCCCCCTCCTAGCTGCTAAATGAAATACATGGTGAGATGGCTTATGGATGGTTTATTCAAAATTATTATTTTTATTAAGGCAGTTTACAGTATTCTTAAGAGGCAGAGTAGTAATTTTGTTATTTATACACACACGTCTTAGTTGAATCAGCTACTTTTTCATGGATGTTGTTCTTAGCTGGCACAAAGTGCTTTCCTTGAATTGCTCCAGTAAAAATTACCTGGTTGCGTAAATGAGATAATAATTATAAATAGCTTAATATACAAAGCTGATGCTCTGAGCAGCTTTGGCAAAAAGCATCAGTCAGACTAATAAGTAATAATAATGGCAAAGTACCTTTCGCAGTGGTTCAGGGGTCCTCCTGGGATTCAAACCTGAGCCTTCCGAATATAGACGCAGCACCGCTATGTACTGTAACCGTACCACCTGATGCTGAAAAATATGGTGATATGGTCAGGGCTGAGAAAAGTTTCTGCACCGGTTGTGCCCTGGAGGTGATGATGTTGTGTCTCGTACCCCAACTGCCCACCTTAGAAAGGCTGCTGTTCTTTCTCACGCAGAATCACGCTGAACGGAATGAAGGTGTCCCGACCGGACGTGCGAATCGGACGCTACAGGATGATCAAGCACGAGAGAGACAAGCACAATGAGCCTAATCCACAGAGGTGAGTCTCCTGCAGCCTTTCCCGCAATGCACCTGTCCCTTCTCGTGCGGCGTCCTGTTTGCAAAGTCACCACGCAAGGGTTAAGTTTAGTAGCAACATGACTGGTCACCCACTCATTGATGTGTCCAGATAAAACCTGCACGAAAATCATTTAAAAACTTTTTTCTTTAAACCAACATAGTTTAAAGATGTACTGTGATTTCTGCATCTGCAATTTTTGGCATTGCATAAAGTGCCTTCATTGATTTGTAAGCTCAGGGCGTGATAACTTGCAGCATCCGGTTGGTACAATCATTGTCTTATGTGCTGGTGTGATGATTTGAAAGTGTGAATCTGTAACCTGGAGCTTGGAAATGGAATCAGTTTATCACCACACCAACATTCAGGCCATCGGGAGGCATAAAGACGAGTGCAGCACTAATTTATTTGTTTCCTGATGGTTATTGAAACATCTGCTAGATTCCATTTGTGAGCTGCTGCAGGTCTGAAGAACTGTCAGTCAAAATATTGGCGGTTATTTTGTAACTGCACAATGCAGAAATGCATGCCTGTCTTCATTTATGGACGTATAATACATATCGCTCTCCAAACATGTTTTTATTCTCCCTTTTAGCAGGAGCGTGAATGCAGTACATAGGCAAGCAAACTCTTAACAGGGCGATGGGCAACTCTGTCACGTTCTCTCTCTCCCTTGACCTTGGGCTCCTCACTGTGCTTTTAATGAGATGTTTTTTCATTGCCTTTTTAAGTTAAAATTGAGCGATAAGTGGATCACAATGAATAAATTTCAGAAAGTGCTTCATTTTGGTTTTCATAGACGATGAAGCTGGAGCCACGATACGTGGCAGACATTACACATTTTGCTTTTGCCCTTCAAAGTTATAAGTTCGGAACCCCCATATCACCCGTCATTTGGCTGGTGTCACTAAAGGTCATGAGATATCATTATTCATATTCATTTTATTTTGACATTCATTCTGACATTTGGTTTCTTGGTTTTTTTGATGTTTGATGCTTAATGCAGTGTAAGGTTCATCACTCCCTGTCTTATAATAGCAGTGCAGATGGCAGATCTACAAACGTAGAAAAATAAGCAACCGATTCTCCTTTTCGGAAAATTTCAGCGATCACCAGTTGTTTGCTGGCTTTTTAAGTGAAAAGAAGAATAAAAATAAAACCATTTCACCATCCTCTACAAAAAAAGGTGTTAGGTGTCTGAGAGGAGGAGTCTGAAATCTTGACAAATAAAAATGAAAATGCAAAAAACGTTCTCATACCACGTATAGGTGGGAGAGGAGCTCCAGGTTAAAAGGGCTGATCTCATCATTGTAGACGTGTGTCTCTGCCACCTTCATCGTGAATATTCCAGAACAGTCAGCACAGAGCTGTTACCGTAATTGTAATACAATCCACTGTCAGTTTCCTTTGTTCATTTTTGTTGCCTGCATCACAGTCTCTTTCTCCCTGTTGGTGTATTGTTTCAGTGGAGCATTACTTTCTACCTTATAGAAAAGAAATTAATTCATGCCCGTTGCTTGTAAGGAGCTGTTGATTTTTTTTTCTTTGCAATTCAAGCCTTTTTCTGTAAAAAGTCAATAGTTTAATGGCGATGCTGCTGTTTCACATTGTTATCGATGTTATTGTACTTCAGTGTAAACAGCGACACCGCAAGGCGAATGACTGTAATAGCAGTTTTTTTGTAGTGCTGTTTACCCTGGGGGGTGAGGAGCTCTCATACTTAATATGAACCTTTGTTTATTTTAGACTTTTGTCCAACGTGCTTAATATAAACCTTTATTTATTTTACACTTTTTTTCAAGGCAAATTACAATGTTAGGTAATGAACTTGACAGGGACGTATGTGTTTGTACAGTACGGTGGTGTTATTACTGTATCAAATCAGGGTGAATACCATGATTAAGGGTACTGCAGCAGGTGTGGGATTCAAGTTATTCGCTGCTGTTATTAAAATAATGTAAAAGAGCCTCATTTTGCTTCCCTTGGGGTCCTGAATGAATGGATCCTCAACCCTGCGCTGTTGCCATGATGATGGCACCAGAGCTGCGTGCAGCAGTGATCTTCTCACCTCTTCTCTGTTTAATATTGTCATCTTAAACTCTAACCTCATTTTCACATTGTGTTTAACATCTCAGAAACACCTCTCAACTTTTACTGCTGTCTGAGAAAAAGTGAAAATTTGTAGTCTCAACACTGCTCTTGCTAATCCTGCAATATACAGGTTTGTGGGAAAAGAGGAAAATACAGGGGGAAAGTAACTGGTTAGAAAAGAAACAGTTTTCCTTTTATGAAAATGTTATCTGAATTCTGTCTTCTTGTATAAAATGAAGTTTATTCCGTCTGCTACATTTATGTAATTGATTTTATACATAATTTATTTGCGATGGTATATGTCAGTAATTTAAAGTGACCGTGAAATTCATTTTACAAGTACAGAAAATCCGAAAAACCGGTCACTGGTATTTTCTGTCCTTAATATGTGCGAGTGTCCTGTTTAACAGATTGATGTTTAATTTTATTTTCGCAAGTTGCAGCTTCAGCGAAACTCAGATGACGTGGTTTAAACTGCATCAGCAGGTTGGCTTAAACACTTAATGGAAGAAATGTTTCACGTCACATAGAATATTATGATTCGTTTGTGTACTTTATGAAATCAAGCTGACGTGTTTTAGGCTATTTCTGCATTATTTTCACAGCTTTGGTCATAGTTTATGACGTAACGGCTCGTCTGATTCGCATTGTGTTTTACTGTGACAAATTTTTTATCGTCATACGGCTTTGTTGTGAAGACTTGTGTTTTGAATCGATGGTCACTGTACACTGAGTGGAGGGTGAGTCCCTAATAAGACTTTCTCTGGACGGAGGGAGTTGCGTCAGTACAACTGTCTGCCTTCTTACCGTAGCTCTGAAGCCGTCTGACAGAACCCGTTGCACTGTGTGACGTGACTCACAGCAAACACCATGTGTTCTTGTGAAACGTACTGTTGTGTCGAATGGTGTCACCCTGCTCTCTGAAGGTTGTTAGTTCAAATCCCATTCGTGGCGTGACACCCTCGATAATGTTACTGAACCCGATCCGACTCCGTAAGAACACCCTGCTTTGCAAAGGAGTGAATTTGATTGTGTACCTTCTTAAGTTTCCTTGGACAATGCAGTCATCTATATAACAGTTAACGCTAATACACTTTTAGTCATGAAATGTATGGGCAAATAATGGTCAAATTCACATAATGAAAATTCTGTCCTGCATTTTATATCAGTTTATTTCATTAAAAGGCCTGTGTTTTGTGCATTTATTTAAGACTTGATTATGTGTAGGTGGCTGTGTGAGTTTAGCCTTGCACAGTGGAGAAAAATTGCTAAATGTGCTGCTTAGAAGTATCAGCATGAAGGCGTGCTGATGCTCAGCGTCTTCTGGGTAGGGTCCCGGCCCTGTAGATCACCTGTTCGCGTATGGCCTGCTGATCAGCACCGTTTCATTCAAGAAGTTAAGGGGCTTTCCTTCGTTGCACAATGAGGCTGCCACTCAGTGGCTTTAAACAGGGCAATCGATAGCACTTTTTTGTGTGCGTCGTACCCCTATTCTCGATTGTTATAGAGCCTAAAAAAGACGGGAGCAATTCTGAAGGCAATTAAAATGGAACAGGACCGAGCTGTCAGAAGTCGTCTAGGCTTCACCAGTAGCGCTCACAGCCAGCCGGCGCTTGCTGAAACAGCCAGGCGTAACTGCAGGGTGGCTGTTAAAACCACCGCAGATGATTTCCGATCCCGCCATGTCTCCACGCTTACCCGCAAGCGTTTGAAAAAGCGAGGAAAGCACAGCTGTTCAGATATGAGCGTCAGACAATCCTTCTAATGAACGTGGTGCGAGAAACTTTTAACAGCGCGATAATCGGACCCCCGGCTTGAAGGGGCTGGCAGAATATTCGATGGGAATGAATTGGTCCGCATCGTCGGAGTTAATGGCTCGAAACGTGTTGATAATGACTCCTCGGTAAGTGGCGCTCTTGTCAGCAAGCGGCAAGAACGTACGTTGTTTATCTGGGTGGTGTCTCCTGACAGGCAAGTGGAGTGATGTCCCATCAACGGGGTTGCCTGATCACGAAAGGAGGGGAAAAAAAGCCAAGAATACCTAAGAGACTCAATTCTGTCAGCTGTCGGCAGCTGACGCGTTCCGTCTGGATTGAGACAGATGGCTCTGTTTCTCAATTCGTGTGAAAGGCAGGTAGAGCAAGACGCACAAAAGGCTTTTAATGCGTTTCTTTCAGATGCACTGGTGACAATAAGTGGGTAACCACTGATTTGGAAATCAGCACGACGTAGCTGCTTGGCTGCTGGAAGTAAAATGTAAGCAAGGGGAAATCATGTGTAAAATCATGCAGGGCACTAAATGGTTTGGAAAGAAGTCACTGAAAAACAGGAGCAGGTGACAAACACGCAACACCGCAACGTGCCAGGAAGACAATTTAAAAGCAGCGATGGGATAAACTTGTTCTTCTCTTGCTGTTGATGAGATGTAAAAGTGTGGGGACACTCCTTCCAGGTGCGGGCACAACACGAGATGGGTTTTTGGATGCAGAAGTGGAGTTGCCAAGCACAGGAGCTGCTATAGGTCTGATAATCTACTGCTGGCTGCCTTTCCAGCATGTATTTTTGCTAACATATTAGTGCACAACTCAACAGCGTGGCATCAGCTCCAAATGGCTTCCCGTCTGATCTATTTGTTGGGGGTTTTTTTGTAGCTTTTTTACTGTGGTGCCTCACTTCTTGTGGGTTCTGAGTTTAACAGCGGTCTCATGGGGGTTTACCTGTTCTTCTGAAAGATGCATTGGTTTTTCCCAGGTGCTCTGGTTTCCTCCCATCGATAATCATGGACAGACTGCTGTGTGCGTATGTGTGTGAGAGCAGACTGACCTGCTATAGACTGGCATCCAGCCTTGCACTGTCCCAGTGGTTACTGATGGATTCATGGATTTGTTTCTTTGCTGTGCTGAAACCTTACCTCTTAGGCGCAGTAATGCAAACAGAGTGTAAGTCAAAGTGAACAGAGGACAGTGAAAGGTTTTGAATGGAGCCTCAGACTCGAAGCACTCTGTGCATTTTGGTTGAGATGTGGGTGGATTGCATTGCGGTTCCGTGTTAATGACATCCGCAGCAACACTGATTGAGATGAATGGACAGTCGGTAACGGGGCTTGGCCACCTATAAAATCCATAAACGGGACCTGATGTAGAGATGGCCCGTGCACATGATGAATACCCAGCGTTGTCCCTGGCACCTCCACACGATGCTGTAATCGAAATCCACTCTGGCAACTGTTAGAGAATTTCCTCTTTTTTCCGCCAAGGTGACAGGGACACAATTAAGTTTGGACCGATAAATAATTCATAGCCATATTAAAGAGGAAAGAGACCTATTCAAAGGCTTGCCTTTGGATTTATAATCCAATTAAAATGTGTTTGGGGGCTCTTTGACAGCTTATTTGATTTGTGAGTTGCTGAGCAAAGACGGTTTTTCACGTAAGCTCAGACTGCATTTTCGATGCTTCGCTAGATGTTTCCTCAGTTCACCGCTGTCTGTGGCAGAGGCTTCGTGTCTGTAGGGTGAAGGTGGGTAATATCGCCTACTCTTTTGTCTCAAAAGTGGGTGAGGACAGGAAGCGCACCATAAAGATGTGCACTGCAAGCTTAAAAAAGACACTTGGTTAACACGTTTGAGTAGGAAATGAGACGTCTTGTTCCCCTGCAGCAATTCCCAAAGGTGTAGTGCATTTGTGTGGTGCTCTGATTTTTAATCTTTTGTCCGGTTTGTCCCATACAGGTATTCCCCAGGTGCTCTCAAGTTTTTGACTGGTACTGAATGTTCAATATTTTGTTGCATCCCCCACTCAAGGCTCCCTTGGGGGTTGGAGTGGGGAGTGAGCCGTTTTGATTTGCATACCTAGGTGTGCGGGGTTGACGGGTTTGTGTGTGACCATACTGGGATGATGACCGTCCCTCTGATTTGTAGATCCGGTTTTGAATATTAGCCCAGGTAGAGAACAGGGATGTTCCACAGGCTGAAATGGCATTATTTCCATTCACCCTTCTTGGCTGCTGGTCCTTTGACATCTAATAAAGTCTGGGTTATGGCATCCAGTCTTGCGTCTTCATTTACCTCATCTGCGCCCAACTGTACTCCCTAGTTAAGTTTTTCACTGTAATTCATAAACGCAGTGAAAATGCAAGAACATTGCTGTCCTCTGCCCACTATAATTATTAGAAACTTTATGTCTGTTACAGATCCCGGTTGGCCCTGACTTGTTTAGTGCCAGAGGCATCCCAGCATGTCCCTGCTGATGATGCGGGATGAGTTCAGTAATTTTGGAAGTCTTGATATATGATCCATGCAGCAGACTGAAAGGAAACCAAATTCTTGGTTGTGCCACGGTACAAGCCTAGTCACGGCCCTTAGTCACAGCGAGACTATATTTCTTCCGGCACCTAATACTTTATTATGGACAGCTGCCCATTTCTCATTTTAGCTCCATCCTCAGATCAGCAGAGAATATCAGAAAATAAAGGCACTGAATCAGGATCATGGATAAAAGAGGATCAATTCATGCTTTATTTATTTATTTATTTTTTTATTTTTATTTAACATTTTACAACAGAAAAAAATTAACATTTGCTGTTAGGCTTGTTTTTTTTTTTTTTTTTTTTTTTTTTTTTGTGGCTTGGTCACCACTGTTACCTAAAGTCGCTTTCAGTTTTAGCCTTTCGATCGAAGTAAGTTCATCCTGCAATAATGTTAGCCACACGTGCGCACGGAGCATTATAACAAAGCGTTATTTGTGTTTAAGGACAAGACGACATTATTCATCAATATTTCCGAGATTAGTTAGCACGGCCCGTCGCTATGGCTCATGACTATTTATATTTGCCGAATATGCTCTGTTCCACATGGCCGTATCAGTCGATTTAAATTTGTAAATCATCATCTCTGGGCACTGCGGCAGCCTCCATAGCTGACTGCCTGATTTATAAGTGGATATCAGGGCATAAATCAAGCAGGCTTTTATTTGGGTTGTTCAACACGAGCTCCATCCGCCCCGTGTCTTCAGCTTCAATGTTGTCATGCCCAAGCTTTTGTCACTCACCCCGAAGACTTGCTTAATTGAACACTAAGGGAATATGTTTTGTGTCTGAATACTGATAAAGTCCATCCATGAACAAATGTCTGCATGAACATGATGAGAATATGTTGAAGGGCTGCTGTACGCTATTCTCTTTAATGTCAGTGCTGGTACAGCGGTGCTGTATGAAGCTGGAACAAGGCAGCCGGTGTAGTCGAGCAGGCCGCACATTACAAAGTGCTGAGGGACCAGAGCCCAGCATGCGGTGTGGATCTGTGCTGTATCACCACCCCTAGGCTCATTTCCATAGATCTGCACCTGAAAGGCATCAGTGTGGGGAGAAGGAAAAGGTTGGGTGTTTTTATAGCGGCCAAGGTACGGGGCTGAAGGTTTTCCATGTGTAGGTGCTGTGCTCTGCAGTTAACATTGGCCTCTCTTGTCATTGTTCACCCTGGTTTAGGGGGAAACATTAAATTCACTCATTTAATATTTAGGTTTGGATGGTCACTTTTGGGAATGAAATGGTAATGCTATATGATATACTGATAGTGCTATGTTGTGTTTTAGTGTGAAGAAATTCAGTTATTGATCACTGGGCCCTTCAACTGCTCTGGTGGTATCATGGCACCACCTGTTGGTAGATGGGGAACTTATTGAAACCCAAAATTGTTACCCACACCTCCAGACCGATGATGATTGTGGTTCTCCCATCACAGCAGGTGGCGTAGCGGTTAGGAGTGTTGCTTGTAGTCTGAAGGTTTGATTCCACCTTCAACTTTACTACTGTTTATCAATGGATTTACCTTGATCTGATACAAGATGAATATCCTGCTGTACACATGGGTAAAAACATGGTGTCCTTGCATATTGATTCTGAATGATACCAGAAAATCTGCTCGTAAAGTGAACTTTTGTAACAAAAGTCCCCTCGTTGCCATTAAGTGACAAAAATATTGCATTCCCGTGCCTCAGAAGGTTCACACATTTTCACCTAAAACTGAGAAAATTTGGAAAAGTCAAAATCCAGAATATTAACTGTACTCTGAACTTCATGAAGTCCAGACCCAAGATCCAGTTTTAAAACTGCGTATACAAAAGCACATTTGAATGCTCCTTTTTTCATTCCTATTTTCTCATTCCCTGCCTTTGTTTACTTTATAATTTCTTCTTTTTAGTTTTACTCCGCTTTAATTTTTTTTTTAACTGATTTTTTTTTTTTTTTTTTTTTTTGATTTTCAGTTACTAACTCATATCTTTGTTCTATGCAGTATTTTAAGGGCATTATATACAATTATTATTATTACTATTGTATATTATTACTATTGTTATCACTGCCTGACAAAGCAATTGTGCAAAATGCCTTCTTTAATTTTTATGACATCTTTTTTCTGCCATTTGCAAAGCATCATTTGTGATAAATGATAAAAAGGTGGATCAGATCACAATTTTAGTCCGTATTTCAGGTTATACAAGAGATTCTTTGCATTTTATCCTTTCGTGTTTTAAGCACACAGGTGAGACTTTCATTTACCTTTGTATCTTTTCAACATCTTAACACGTTTTGCTTTAAGGTACATTGTGATAGGCGATGGATTGAGATGCACAAGAGAAGCCTCTCCATGTGGGAGGAGCTCAACATATCAGTAAGACAGCGCCACACTGCTCAAGATGTGTGGTCCTTATTCTCACTAGCGCTTCTGTTCTGAAGAGAAATATCATATTGTAAGGCAGTTCTCCTGTGTGTGTGTGTGTGTGTGTGTGTGTCAATAGCTTGTTATGCAAGTTTTAGCTTACAAATTACAAGCGCTCGTACGTCAGAATTGTCACAACACAAGTGTTTGATATCAAGAACATGATACTGTATGCAGAATTAACATCATAAGTTACCTTGAACAGTGGAATCAGCTAAATAAATAAATAGGAAGGGGCACTGGAGTGTCTACACCTGAAAAGAGACGGATAGATACACGGTGGGGTAGCTAGAAATTGCTTGAAATAAAGAGCTGAAATAAGAGAACAAAAGGGATGGGGAGTGTGCTGGAGTAACTTATTTACTTTTCCATTTCTACACTTTTTGCCGGGTAACTCAGCTACCGTAATACAAGAGAAAGGAGCATAGAAGTGAGACATCTATGTCCAGAGACCTTGTCCAGTGTCTTTTAAACTAATAAATAATTAATTTTAATTTGATATTTCAAAAAGATTCAAAGCCCATTTACAGCATGAACTCTTCCTCTTGTCTTCTCAGGTTCAACAAAATCCAGAACACAAAGAACACGATGAAGAGAGACGGAATCAGCTCCCTGACGTACCGGGTGGTCCAAGTGAAGAAGTACCCCCTGTACACCAACATCTCTGTGGAGATTGGCAAGCCCCCTCCTCGACCAATGAAGGGATGAGGCAGCAGGGGCTTTTGTCCAGGGGCAGTGGGACGCTGGGTCTTGTGTGTGCATGCACCATGGCTCCTGGACCCCTTGCCCTCCTCACACCGTTCCCATTGCCCTCCCACCCTTTGAACTCTGTCCCCTGACTTGCTCAACACCTCACTTACTCAGTGCTGGACCCACTTGGCTCCACACGGCCCTCTTAAGAGAGTGCAAGGACACATGTCCACTGGGTCTAGCTTCGGAGGAGTCCAGGCCTCCGTTAGGTGTTAAACATTCTGCTGTTACTGATTCCTGACACAGGGACAATTCTTTGACAAGTGTGGAGAATTTTGTATGCTGGAATGCACAAGGTAACTGAGAGTTACCCTCAGTGACTGAAAAAGAGCGATGTGATTCTTACCCCTTTGTCTTTTTGGGCTTTGGAGTCTAACGAAGGAAGAAGCTCAAAGTGGATCCAACAAACTTGCCGAATTTATCAAAGGAGTCAAACGTATCACCACCACTGGGGCTGAGTATCTGAATTGCGTTAGAGAACTTGCTCATTCTCACGCTCGATTACAAGCTGACAATGAAAACTCATATTAAAAATTGAATGTGTGTTTTACCTGCAGATTTCTTTTGCAGAGCTCCACTCCGTTTTTATACCTCTCAAGCTGTTGGCACTCAAACAAGTCATATCAGTTGGCTCCTGTCTACTTTTTCTTCTTGGACTTGAACCAAAACCCCATGGGGCAAGGAGTTGTGTTGGCTATGGGGCTGAAGACTGTGGGGTCTGTCAAAGATTGAGGGACTGTAATGGTCAACCATTTGGTGAAACGGGGAGGCTGTAAGCTTCATAAAGCAGACTTTCGTGCTAGCTCACCACTGAAGCTCCCCAATCATGTTGGACTCTTTCTTCTCAGAGCCCAAGGCCATATCCCATGCCTCTGCAAATCAATCAGCCTGAGAAAACCTCAGAATGCAAGGTCAGGTGCTGCTTCAAACCAAGTGGAAACCTTTGCTGCGTGACCACCGTTCCCCATAGACTGTAGCAGATGGAGATTGTTGCTCGCTTTAAACAAAACTTGCTCCTCCATATTATTTTTTTCGAAATACCGTACACTCGTTTGACCAACGAGAAGTGCGACAAGGGCTTCTATAACCTCTTGGTGGGAATGGCAAATGCTTGGTGTGGTGTGGGCCTCACTGCAGACTTGGTTTCTTTTAGAGTTTTAACATGCTTCTGGGTTAACATTTAAATCTAAAATCCATAAAAGAGAAACTGAGCCAGGTGTTTTGCTCCAACAACAAACTGGAGTCTCGATGTGGTCAGATGCTCATGTAAAGCGACTGTTGGCTTCCCAAAAGAAGGTGGCAGTATTTCCCCATTTCCACCAACAGCTTATTTAAGCTTCCGAGTCGCAAAGCCTTTTTTCACCTTTTTTCTTTTTTGTACTGCCTAAACACCAAACTGATGCCTTCAGAATTTTTATGAGGGACAAACAAGATTAGGATTGTTGCATTCTGGGAAATTTTTTAATCAACGTTCCTGTCTTGTGAAGTGATGTGGAGACCTTTTCTCTTTTTGTACTATCTATCGATGGTTTTCTTGGCTTGGCTCTAAATGGTTTAAGTAATGAAACCCCTCTCCTTCCCCGCCCCCGTTTTTTTGTTTACTTTAAACACGCTTTTGAAAATAACACTTACATTTGACTTGTTTTGTCCTCTATATTGCCAAACACAGCCTTTTCATTCGTCTCCCATTTGCCATTTAGATTTCATTCTAATATTACTTTTTCTCTGCCCCTTCTGTCCTTCTTCATTTCATCTATAGCTGTGTATAAAGCACACTACTTCATATCAGCCTTGCACCACCTGTACATAAGTTCAGTCAGGACCACGCAAATCATTACACGGTGGTTCATACTGCTGCAGGAGACCTGTTTGTTTTTTAGGGCTTCTGTGGCCTATTTGGGTACCGTTGGTTTTGAGGTAATATTTGAAAATGAAAACGAGAAACCCGAAGGAGTGGGATGAGGAAAGTAGCCATACGGTTTACAGTGTCTGTGTGGGCAGGTGGCGTTACTGCCTCACAGCTCCACAATGGTGTGTTGGAATCCAGTCCCAGTACTGCATGGTTTCCTTTGGGCCTTCAGGTTTCTCTGCCTTCCAAACAAATACATGCCAGGAGAAATGTGGGCTGCAGGTGGCGTTGTGTTTAGAGTCTTCACCCTTGTAATAAGAGGACCCGAGTCCAAACCCCACCCCCTGCTGTAGAACCTACCCTGAATTTCTCCAGTAAAAATTACCCAGCTGTGTAAAAAGATAAATCAGTGTATGTAGCTTAGTGTACAAGCCTAACACTATAAAAGAAAAGTTTAAATTCAATGAAAAAATAAACTAACAGTAATGTAAATAATAATAATAATAATAATAATAATAATAATAATGTGGCCCTGAACTACACTTAGTGCTTGTGTTCTGCTTCAAACCTCAGGCTCCTGGTTTGGGTCCAGACAACTGCAGCCCAGTAGGATATATGGTTAATGAAGACAGATGGATGTTTGAGTACAGCAAGAATAACTGGATAAGGGCTCACCGTTAATGGGTGGGCATCTGTGTTTGCTTAATCGAGTTTATGTTCTCTGGGGTTTCTGAGTATAAAATTCATTGCAGAATTGAAGCCATTAAATATTTTCAATATGCACCCCCAATTCCGGTGGGTCATTGCAATCACACAACCAAGCATCATTTATTTTACAGTGAAAAATTTGATCTCTGCATCTGAGATGCTCTTCTATAAATCACAGTCTGCACCAGTTTATCCCTCTTTGTTATTTGGGTTTCTCGTGCTGAAAAATGGCTGTTTTTGCCGTCACTGATTTGTTTTCCCTCAAATGGTTCAAGGATTTTAACTTAGCAGCTGCTTAAGGTCGATTTGCCGAGTTTGTTGTGATAAGCATATTGGTTCATAACTAACCGATAAAGGGAAGCAGAGATGTTTGTGTACGAGTGTCATTGCTGGAGATCGGTCACCAGAGAATTTATTAGCAATTCGAGAACAGTTGTTTTTTTAATAAGTGCGTGTATGCTGTCCTGCTCTCACACTGCTGGGGTCTGATCAGGAGGTTGCACGCACTCCGGACTGCCAGTGTGATGTTCACACATGCTTCTGCTCTCCTGGGTGAGTACTTTGGTTGCCTACTTGCAGTCATCTTCTCCACTGTAGCTTAAACATGCAAACAATGGCTTTGCGCAGAGACAACAAAGGTCCGTCACACACGCTCTCGTGCGCAGCATTCCTGTTTCCATGCTGTTCTCCGCCACAGGAGGTGTCCGAAGTCGTCTGTTGGACTCACGTCCTTGGTTTAGGTTTAGCCTTTATAGCCAAGCACATTTTTTCAGTTCAGATGGCCGTGTGATGCGTAGGGATGTGAACGATCGGGTTAAGAAGTGGCAGGCGAGAGGCAGGACAGAGAAGAAATGGACAGAAGGGGTTACTGGAGATGTGAAGATTAAGGGCTCGACACCTAAGGATACAGAAGATAGGCGATATGGATGTGGCGGAAAAAGGCCGACCCAGGTTCTCCTGGAGGAACACGGTAAAACATGACGACGACGATGACGGTTACGCTTACACGACAAGGGGCGACACAGAGGCGAGTGGGTGCAGCAATCCATTGCCTTGTTTGATCTCCGCAAGCACTCTGCGTGGGATAAATAACGTACAACTTCATTATCAAGGCAAACACATCAGGTTTCGGGGAGAAATGTTTCTCTCTGTCTTTTGAAGTCACAGGTAGAAGTGGAGTGCGTGCAGGTGTAGGCAGTCAGAGTGCAAACACTGCTCCTCTTGTCAGTTTGGCACCTGCATGTTGTTTTGGACAAATAGCTTTTTTTTAACTGTAGTTTTTATGCACTTCACACATCTGCATTTGAAAATTTGCAGCAGGACCTTCAAAGTCCCGGTTCATTTTCACATCTGCGTTTTAGTGTCTCTTCGAGGCGCCGCCGTGTCACATCTGCAAGCTCCTGTCTGTAACCGCACTTTTAGGCACTGGGTTCTGATGATGCAGCTTGTTTCTGTGTTGCTTACCCAAAAAAGCCCATTCGGGAGCTTAAAACTTTCCCAAAAGCGAGGGGGAAAAGCCTTTTCTTCGAATGAAACAGTTTACCGTGCTTTCTAGAAACATTTTGTTTGGTCACAGAGCTCCTAGATCACTGGCCAACAGGCCTAAATGACAGGAATATTCTAGCCTTCACAGACCTCATGGTTTCTACCTACTCCTCATCTCAAGGCTCATTTCTGCTGAGGTTCAGGCTGGCTGCCATATTGATCTTTTTCCTCCATTTTAATGTTTTAGAACAAAATCAGCTTTGTCCCCTAATGCTATGTCATGACCAACATGTACTGCTCACTTTTGTCCAGCTTTATAGAAGACTATAGACAGGGATGAACATATTCAATCACTTCATGACTGTCATCAGATTTTTTGGCCTTGTTTGATCTAGCGACAGAAGTTCTGAATTCCTGCTTTCAGTCAAAAACTGTGCATGCTCACGTCTACCTTAATGCAGCCGCATCCACCCCATCGAAAGGTTTCTTAGCATTCAGCCTGTATTGGTCATTTAATAGAATGTGACGCACGCTTGTAACCAGATGGTTTTCACATCCCCAGGCAATTTCAGAGTTAATGAATAGATAATGGATCTTTGGCAGTCCTTCAGTGAAGCCCTGTCTCCTGCAATGTCACAGCTGCGATTCCTGTCCACTTTACTGCCTCCCTCACCTCACCTCATCTCACGTTGCTGTATTACATTTACAACAATTCAATTATGCTGCGTAAGCCACGAGGGGGCTCATTCACATCCGGCTCGCATAAAATGTTGTTTATCTTCCTTTTATAGTTTATTGTCGGCAAGACGAATCTGCGAATGCGTTTAACTGTGGTGGTCGAGCAGTGTTGTGTCCTGAGTACGGGCCCACGTGTTTCCAGCTGCAAAAAATGTATTTAACACTTTTACAGCGTTGAGAAGGTCGTGGGTGTTGAACGTTAATGCCGTGTCGACGCTGATGCGGCGACATCACAAATGTGCTGGGAAAACGTTTCAGACCTGAGCAGAAACGTGTAAAATTGTCTCGTGTCCCCCTGCTGTAACCGCTGTTACTCGGTGGGCCCAAAAGGATAGAGAGCGCTTAGCATCCTGGTGGGGTATTTCTGTCGTGTACCTCTCCCATTCCTCCTGCCCCTCCCGTAGCTGTTGTACAAGACACGCCGCATACCCCCCCGGCCCGATGTGACAAAACCCACACGCTCCAAAAGTGCACATCAACTGACTGCATCCGGCCTCCCCGAGCCAGAACATGTTTTTTTAAGATTTTCTCTATCTAGATTTTGTATATTGAATGTCAAAAATGTATTATCTTATATAGAATGCATAATGTCATATCAATCCTACTTTTTGTATACAATCAATAAATCAAATGGGGAAAATGTGCGCATGGTGGTGTTGTTTTCCGGACGCAGGGTGGTTCCGACAACAGCAGTGCACCTGCTTTGGGGACAGTTCTTAGACTCTGGTTTGAAGTCCATTTGAGCCCGCAGGTAAATGATGATATCAATTACCTGTTTGATGAAATGCACGTAATCCTCTTCATTGTCCCTAAAAAGCTGCCACAGGGAGATCTTTGGTATCCATTTCTTCATCATTATCTCATTACTACTCAGTCACCCCGTGGGCATGATTTATTTCTGCCTCAAATTGGTTTCTAAACTTTCTTTTGAAACATGGCCTTTCTTTGAGATTAGTTTCAGCTGATGGTATCAAAGAAACTTTGTTTTTGGTTTGGAGTTTTGGCAAGGCCAACCGCTCGATTTTTATCAGTTAAGCACGCATGTATTGTGCTTATTTGGCCATTTCGAGGTACAAAATGAAGAATAAGATTGAAGTATCAAGAACAATTACAGCACATTTTGTTTGCCAACTGTCAACATATGAATTTTCGACCCCACAAATAAGTTTGACTGCATCTCCAGTTTCCCGCATTGATCCACGGTCAGAAGTTAAATTGCTTTGCTGCAGACAATTCCCAGCAGTCCTGGAACTCCCAGCATTACCCAGCAGGCAAGTGAAGCCGCTTACAGCGATTTTATTGCATTTTGCTGTTGGTGTCACTGCAGCACGTTTCTTCTCAGCTAGTTTGTGTTTACCAGCGTGATGACTGAAAAGTGCCTGGTAGAGCCACCAGGAAAAGGCTTATGGTTACCATGGAAACCAAGAGTAGAAGTAATAAAGTTGAACAAGATGAGAAAATTGCAAACGTCACCCATGCCTTTTACTGTCAGAATAAATTACTCCTTTACTACTGTATTTACACACTGTTTGCAAAAACTAATGGAAAATTGTAGTCTCTCGTGATCCTAAGTTGAGAGATGACTATATTTAAGCAAGCTTTAAGATTTAGTTGGAAAAACCCAAATGTAAAAAAAAATGTTTTACGTCATTAGTGCAGAATTGGGTTAAGAATTTCTCTGGACATAAGCTGTGGAGTTTTAATGCCTTTAATTTTGTGTGTTACAGGCATTTCTCCTTAGAAGAGGAAGCTGAAATGACACACTGGCTGCTGCTGGGAGATGGCTAAGTAAATCCATTTGGTAATGCAGAAAAACAAGCAGGAAAAGTTGATTCAAAGCTATACTAATCTCCGTTTATGCAACTGTGTCAAGGCTAGACTTTGACAAAAACAAAATATATGTAAAAAGCTACTATGCAGCTCCTCTGCCATGTACATCACAATTGTCCGGTATGTGTAGTGTAATTCCCAGTGTAAAATACTGTACATACAGTGAGGCCAAGCTGTGTGCCCAAGTTTGCCGAAATCGGCGACACCAACAGTTTTACATTTTGGTTCGATGGTAACTAGCAATTCATTTCCATGCCAGCATGGATCATTGGGGCTCTACATTTATAAAGACTGATTCACAAGAGAATCATTCTTGGTTTTTGCTCTTTGGTTTCTTAACATAAGGAGCAACAGTCCTGAAATGAAGGACTCTGTTGAAATATTCCTTGGATTTGTCATTTTTTTCCATTTAAGTTACAGCAAAGTAGAGAAAAGTGCTGAACGGTTTATCAAAAATGTAAAATGTACTTCATCTTTATATTACCATGAAAGTAAACTCTACAGGCAGCTACTAAATGCAGTAAATGTACTCTGTTTTTTTTTGCATCTGAAAGTTGAATATAAGCAAATAATGTGAAATTGTGACAGTTGCTCAGTGCTGGTAAAACCACTGTTGCCAACCATAAAAACAGTGCTTCTACTGGCAGCCCTGTTCAGCTCCGATTATGTTTTACTACTGTGTATCTTTACTGTAAATCTGTGACACCGTAACAGACCGCTGCATTTATTTACAGGCCTTTGTATTTTTAAGCCACATTTTGCTATTAGATCACCTGGCTGTACTTGCCCTCAGCGAGCTTTTGGGGAGTTTGAATGGGCATATGAACAGTCAGTGGTACACAGATTGGTGTGTAAGATGTCAGTGCTCAGAGTCCCGCTGGTGAGTAACGGGTTGCTTCTCGTCCCCGGCAACCGCGGTGTCGTCACTGCAGTCGCGCACTCGGGCACAGGTGGCCACGCGGTTCCCTTCCCAATAGCCAGCATCCTGGCCATCGTGACAGCGGCACCTGGTGCAGGAGTTGATCCACACAGACTCTCCAGCAGGGATCACCTGCGTCCGCGCTGGATCCGCGTAGCAGTTTGGCCCTGCAGTCATGCATGTACGTACACGCACACAGAGTGACCCAATGCATTTTTGCATAGAGATAAAAGTATCCAGAGGGGCCCCACTGTAGGACACACTGTAACAATATGTATTGCAGGCAGATGACTCTTTAAAGTTATTGTTGTTGTTATTATTACTACTACTACTACAGACACTGTGCAAGACCCAAAGAGGGAGGCATTTTAACCCAAAATTCTGTTGTCAAAAACAATTGACTGTTTTATATTTTGTGTTTTGGAGGGAAGTACAGTATAAGTACAGTATATCTTTGATTTTCCAGACTCTAAAGGAAGAGGTGGTGTCCAATATGGTGAAAGTTCAGAATATCAAAAGTATAATTTAAGTGTA
Organism: Heterotis niloticus; assembly: GCA_018136845.1. Lineage (NCBI taxonomy): Eukaryota > Metazoa > Chordata > Actinopteri > Osteoglossiformes > Osteoglossidae > Heterotis > Heterotis niloticus. The sequence goes on along the minus strand of CM030898.1, from coordinate 26,501,581 downwards.
ATATTTTTTTACTCTATACTGCACATTATGTGTATGTGCATTACAGTAGAAGGACTGTATGTGTGTGTTACAGTAAAGACCGTCCAGGCAGGGTTTTTACAGCAGGGACAATCAGCACCTGTTGTTGCTCTTGCTGCTGTGCTGGGTCATTTATTAGCCAAAAATAAGCATGGAAAAATGCTGTTACTGTAAAATCTGCCAAACTGTAAACAGGTAATTTTGTTTAAAATATTTCTGGTTTAGTCATGTTTAGTTTAGACTATGTTAGTGCCACACTGGGAGACATAATGGACATTATTATTGCTTTTCAAATTAGTATTATAACATTGGTTAATGTGGTTATACAGCAGGGTTACTGTGTTTGTACTGTGTTGTGCTCTGTCCCACTCACCATCCTTGCACTCTGGACAGCACCTCCCTTTCTGGAACACCGCGTTGACGCAGGGTGGGGGTGCGCAGTCGGCCACCAAGCAGCGCGCGATGCCGTCACTGTCGCATGTGCACTGCTCACACTCGGAGGGCTGTCAGTCAGACAGGCTAGTAAGTGCAGCAATAACTCAACCCAGATATACACTGCCCAGCCAAAAAAAAAGCCACCACCTGGATTTAACTTGGTGTTATGATGTGGGGTTGCTTCAGCTGGTCAGGTCTAGGTTCAGCAATGCTATGTGCCCAAAAAAATGAGGTGAGCTGACTACCTGAATATAATGAATGACCAGGTTTTTCCATCAATGGATTTTTTCTTCCAAGATGACAATGCCAGGATTCATGGGGCTCAAATTGTGAAAGAGTGCTTCGGGGAGCATTCAAGGACATTATTTTCACACATGGATTGGCCACCACAGAGGCCAGACCTTAAGCCCACTGAGAATCTTTGGGAGAAGACTTTACGTGGAGGTCTGACTCTCCCATCATCAATACAAGATCTTGGCGAAAAATGAATGCAACTCTGGATGGAAATAAATGTGACATTGCATAAGTTTATCAAAGCGATGCCACGGCGAATGTGTGCTGTAATCGAAGCTAAAGGCTCTCTAATAAAATATTAGTGTGTGAGTGTTTTTGGCTGGACAGTGAATAATAATAATAATAATAATAATAATAATAATAATAATAATAATAATATCTCACCCCAATGCACATCAATGACGATTTAAATACAACACGTAATAGCAAAATGACTGTGCGCAACAGCAAATGGCCACGGGGTGGCGTCAAACACTCGTCGGAACAACCAAACACCGTCTGGAAACTTTATTTTTTTAACAATTCAGACCAGACGAAATGTCAATTTAACCGATGAAAGGTGTCGCGACATGCGGTCCTGTTCGGTAAAACCTCTAAAAACAAATTCTGTAATGTCCAACAAACGGTCCGTTAAACACCATTAATAATCGCTCTTGCGTGTCTCTCTAATACGCTGATATACAGTAATAATAATAATAATAATAATAATATATATATATTTTTTTTTAATGTTGACGAAGACGTGCTGCGTCCACCACATCACTACTGTACCGTATTTTATCGCATTATACTTTGCGGGGGGTCGCCTGGGGACGAGCGTCCCGTTGGACTCGGCGTCGAGCGCTTCGGTGCGCGCTCACGTACCTGGAAGTGCTGGCCGAGCTCGTACACGCGGCCCCGGTACTCGCAGCCGATCTTCTCGCACCGGGGGCAGCAGTCCGTGGGGTAGTGGCTCACGTGGATGCAGGCGGCGGGCAGGGACGTGCACTCGGTGCGGGCACACGCCGCGCCCTCCGCCGTGCACTCGCACTGCGTGCAGTGGTCCGAGTCCAGGAAGTACCACTCGCCCACGTAGTAGAGGCTGCCGTTGGCCTCGCAGGGGGCCTCCTGGCCAGCCACGGAGAAGCAGCGGGCCGCCCGGGGGCGCAGCAGCAGCAGCAGCAACGGGAGGAGCGGGAGCCGCATGGCAGCCCGAGGGGAGCGCATCTCTCGCTCCGAAGGCGCACGCCGATCGTAATGTTCGAGCGAACGCTGCGGTCGATCCGAAAGAAGAAGTAAAGAAACGCGGTTCGGTTGCTTTTTTTTAATTTTATTTTATAAGTTATACGTGGTAAAATCTTCCCTCGACATAACGGGCGAAGGAACGGGTCCGACTGGTACCAGGGACCGCGAGCGGTGGGAGGACCTCGTCGTGCGCCCTTGGGGGTCACCAGAACCTCAGGGGCGGCGCGGGGTTCGCACCCCCTCCCCCCGACTCACTTCCGACTTCAACTCTGCAGAATCCCCTGAATTGTCATTGTACCACTGTAATCCCCCCTAAACATGGTAATAAGAGTGTATTGAGGACTATAACTTCCATACATTTATTACTCGGTAACTTAGCACTGGATGCGGGGAAAGATAAGGGTGCCGGTTCGCAAGTTACTTAGTAACCGACTAATACATTTTACAAAACTGTTTCGTTCTTTCGAATCACCCTGTGCAGCAGAACCCATCGCCTCCAATATTAATAATATACGTGTTTGCATTATTTTATGAGCGAAACAATTGCGATAAAAGAATTATGACAAACTACGTTAATTGGACCAATTGTTGCTGAAGGGCTTCGCAATTCACAAATCTCGCGATGCTTCGTTGTCTCGCGTTATTTTCTTCCTAGAAACGCCGGTGTTTACCGTGGATACAGGAACCGGCGCCTGCATCATAAAGGTGTGAGTGCGTTGTTACTGGAAGAGAAGATCTTTTCCTTCCATGAAGCGATTCGTAATCCAGTGTTTTTTTTTTTTTTTTTTTTTACCTTTTACCCTCACGTAGTTCCAGTAGCTAAAAAGTGTGGCCGTACATTTGTGTAACTGACAGCAGACCAAGGGAACCTCAAGTGTCAGTGATGCTGGATGCAAGCATTGGAAAATACTATTTATAAATAAATCAATGTATACAAATGTAAGTGATACCATTTCTTTGTAAATGTTCATATTTTGTTCATGTAATAACTACCGGGGAATTACAGCTGTTGTTCTTATTCTTTTCAGTTTTTGCATTTGGTTGTTCTCAGGATTTTGCTGTTACAATGGTGTATTTGCGGTTATATGTGGCGTTCTGGGTGTCCGCAGGTCATAGGAGCGCATGGCTTGTCAGGTCGCCGATCCCAGTCCCGATTCTGTGGAGGGTTATGCACCGCCGCAGTGTCTGTGGACTCTGGTGAAGCAGAATGTCCCCAAGTCGGAGCTTCCGGAAATCCGGGCTGTCGTTGGCGAAGCCCTGGTTGACCTGTACACAGAGTTGTACTCGGAGGTAAAAGAATCCATAATTGTTCATTGGAGACCATAATGGCATCGAATTGCAGCTCTCCATTTTAATAAACATAATCATTTTTCCATCTGTTTCATTTTGTGTCTCTCAAGACCCCATGTTCTGGATGTGTATCAGGTCTGAGAAAGGTGTTACTGCTTTATGTATATAAGGAAGTGGGTTGGTTGTGCTACCAGCAAAAGACCTGTAGAAGAAAACACCATGAGGTTAGCACCGTTGTGTTTTTGGAGCTGATACCTAGTGTTGTTATGTTATTGTATGTCATCGTTTTATATGTGAAAATGTCTTAAGCAGCAGAATTGTGAAAGTACAGCTATGCCCAGTGAAGGCTACTGTGCCCAATTACCCCCACTGCATAAGCATACTGTAAGTGTTTCACCTGGGTTGCTGAGCACCCCAAAATGCTGGTCCAGTTTCAAATCCTCCTCCTGTGGAGTGTAGAAGTCTGGGAAGTGGCTTTCCTGGCTTGAGGCCATGCAGTTGAAATGGTCAGCCTGCAGAAATGTTTACTTTGGGAGGGTGCACCATGAATTACTGAGCTCTGGGCTAAACACGGTTCTGGTGGCGAACATACATACATTTTATTCCTATGAAAGGATAAGGCAACTATTTGACGGAAGGCCAAATGTCTTACATCATTCGCGGTGCCGTCTTTAGAGCTCTCCAAAGATAACCTGAGACACCGAGAATCACTGTAATGTCCTTTGCTTACACTTCATTCTCTCTATGCTTTTTAAGACAGAATAGAGATCTGCACACTCCTTAAATATTGCTCTTTACATTTTTATCACTCATAAATGCAAATTTCAGGATATAATTATACAAAATATATATTTCCTGTCATTTGTTTCTTACATATTTCAAACAAAATAAGATCTTTGTTTAGCTAGCCAATATCAATAACATTTCTTCAATGCAGTTACAGTGTAGAAAAAATGAAATGTTTTAAAATATCTAATGTGAATAATAATAAATTTAAAAAGAAATGAAATAATAAAGATAATATTTCTATCAATTTTACATATATGTTCTATTTATTTGCTCATATTACATGTGTTTATTCTCAGTAGCTGAGGTACTACCTTATAAGGAGCATATTTTGCATGAAATGAAAATAACAATAAAGATGGACTCACAATTATAAATTTTATGATATATGCATCGTAATTTCCATATGAGAAAAAACAACAATTCAACCAGATGTGAATTATGAGTAAAGCAGTACTTTTCTTTAACTGTTTTCCTGTAGTTGTGAATCTGCGAATTGGTAAAAGGCACCCCATATCCTACAGTTCATGTTGTCTACTCGCACAGTTCCGTACATAATGAATCCATTTGGATTAAGTAAACTGCTAGAGTTAAAGCATATTGTCATGACTGCATGGGATTATCCTGAGCGTTGTGAATTGGTTCGGGTTGGTAGCGCTTATTACTCACAGCTGCCCGAAAAATATCTTTACAGGTTAGCAGCCAGCAGTCGCCTGTGCCCTTCCCTGCTGTTCTCAGTTGGGCCTACGCTAAAAAATAAAAACTACTTGGAAAAAAACAGTTCTTCCCAAGCAATAACAAGTTGCCAACACAAAAGCCTGGGAACCTCGCAGTGAGAAGAAGAAATAACTCGAGCCGTGTCACGCAAGTCCACCTAAAGTTGCGCATCCCAGTGGCACGCTTGCACATGACATTTGGAATGTGGACAAACGCTGCAAGACTATAAACTTAGCTGTTTATGTTTATGCACTGGGAAGAAGTTTTGTTTTTTGAAGTCGAACTACCCTTTTCCGTAATTCTGATGTTGTTATGCTTGTCACGAGCACCAGACTCATGGTGAAAAGGCTTGAGTTATCGGTGCATCTTGCCGCCTAGCGGAACTGCTAAGAAGGAAACAGCCGAGCTAAAGGAAACCTTCAAGGCAGCACATTTTATAGTCAAAACCATAAAAATCTGACAGTTTGCAACAGAATTTATGTTCGTTTGTTATTTAAATTTTTTTTCAGGAAAAAAAATAAGAGTTGAAAAATAAGTTGAGATAAAACTTTATTGAACCCTAGGGAAATTCTTATGCCTGCAACATGTTCAGTGCCACAAAGACATAATAGAAAAAGATAGTAAAAAATTAATTAAATCAAATAATTTAATTTAAATTATGTAAGTACAGGGATACAAGGAGGATGGAGAAGTCAGAGGAAAAGTTGATGTGGATAATAATAAGAGTTGGAAAATTCAAGCTAAGAGTAACTTGAAATAGAAGATTTGAATATGGTGATTTGTCATAAACACGATGAACAAACGTACCTGCATGAGAATTTAAAAAATTTCAAATAATTTTTTCCGCAGCTGTCGTTAAAAGTTCATGTTTTAGCAGTGTGCTGTAGAATAGATGATCGAATTTATTTATTTATTTCTTACAGCAACTGCTGAGATTTAAGGCCTTGCCAGCATTCCGAAGGGACCAGGGATCACAAATCACCGGCGACACAAAGCACAGAGCCGCTTTCGCTTGGCTGGGTTCGAGCAATGGCATCGGTGCCCTTGTGCTTTTATGTCAGACTTCTCCCCTCTTTAAGTGAAAGGATTCCTTCAGGAGAGGGGCACTGCGGTGATGGATATACAGCGTTTTTGCTCCAACAGCGCGCCCCTTTACAACTGCAACCCCTTAGCCTGAAATCTTTCAGCTGCTTTCAGGTTTAGTACGCAGGATATGAGGCCATTGGTGACGTGCTGGACTGGACCCAAGCCCAACACTGAGTTCAGCCGTCTTTTCATTGGGAGACGTTTGCGCTTTTGAAGGGCCTGCTTAGTTGTGGCTCGCTGGCTTACGAAGACCAGGTCACTGTGTTGCTCCAGCAGCTTAACCGGGTAATAGCATTTTGCAGTGAGCTATCAAAAGAAGATCTGTCCTTGACGTACAAAGGAGGGAAAAGTGTGCAAAATGCGACTGTTGTGCTTTTATGTGGCTCTACGAAAGAAAAATGTTCTTGAAGGTTGCAGGTTCCCTCCAAAATGCATGGCCTGCATTAGCTGCAGTTGGCTGGTAGTACTGAGCTGTCTAAATGGCTTCAGTATGTTGTTACGCAATAAACTTCATTGGTTTCTCTCAAACTGTGCTATTCTCTTGTCCATGTGTAGGGGTCTGACTAACTTATCCACTTGGGCATCCGCCCTCCATCATCCTTAACCATCTGTTGTGGAATTCCGATTTGTTCTGGAACGACTGGGTGTCCAGCTAGGTGAGCACACCTTGGATGCCGGGGTGCCACAGATAAATGTTTTTAAAATACTCTTAAAATAAAATACGCTTTCTCGGCGTTCGTGACTAGCATGTTGTCATGTCCATATGCTGTATCGTTTGCATTATTTTTGTTCATTGCTGTTTTTGGACGCTTTATGAAATTTGGCAGAGCTTCCAAAGGGAATTATGAACTGCAGATCAGTAAAATTGCACAGATTAGACAGAGGGGCTACACCAATGAGCTCTATTTTAAGGTTTTTGAAAGCAAAGCTATAACTGTTGAGTAACTAAAAATGATGTTTAAAACATAGGTTTTCAGTTTCTGGCTATCGTCCCTACCTCATTCTGGCTTGATGTTTAAAGAGAACATGGCAGCCACAGCCAAATTATGACTATTATATAGCATTGCTGTGGAAATACGTTTTTGACACCTGGCCTTAGACTGTTAGGTCTGTCAATTGACATCTTTATTTGCCGTTTTTATTTTAGTTTATGAGACCGTTTACTGCCTTCCTCACAACTTTATTGGCCAGTGTTTGGCTGTTGGCCTTGGACTCACTGGGTGAAGGCGGATATTATTGCCGCTATTATTACTTCCTATAGCTGGCTACTCCTCTGTTGAAAAGATGACTGTTTTCTGCCATTTTCTATTGGTTTCAGTAATGCTGCCCAATAATGAGCTTGCAAGATCCAAATATGCATTTCTGAGTTCATTCTAATAATACACGAGTGTGTGTTTACTTGGATTTTATTTAAGTCAAGACATCCTGGTCACAAACCTGTTCTCGTAAGATTGTTACGTCCCGCTTAACTCCGGCCGGGTGTACGTGGTCGTAAAGGCCAACCACAGGTTTGAAAGGATGCTTGACGTCGCAGGTTTCATGTTCACTCCGGAGGGCTGGGAGGCTCTCAAGTGTTTTCTTGTGCTGATGCATGATGGAAGAAAGAGAGCAGCTGCCCAGGTGTAGACAGCGTGAATCCGCCCTAACGCCTGTCACCTTGCCACTGTAAACACCAGTCATAGCTTTTATAATAGAGGGCTTTGCTGAATACTGCAAAATTGTGGGTTCCTCAGATGAGGTGTTTTGCTGGAAGGTGCTTCAGCCGCGGAAGGGAAAACCAGGCTCGCAGCAAAGACGCTCCTCGCCATTATAGTTACGCCTGCAGAAGGTGCTGTGCTGCAGTCAGGTGGCAACTACCTGTTCTGTGAGACATGCCAGTTACAGGATTTATGCTCATCCTCTTGGTCCTGGCAGACTGGACAGATCCTGGGGATCAACATGCTTGGCTTTCCAGCAGCTGCAGTGGAGATTTACCCGCTGATTTCCTCCGCTTTGTTCCAGATGGAGACTTGGGTGGAGATCTGGAGGGAAGCACGAGGCAAGCAGGGCGCCAGGCCCCGGACCCCACGGCCCACCCTAGCGGACCCCCCCGCAATCAAAGAGCTGCTGAGGGACGAGATCCGGCTGCTGCTGCTCAACGTGCGAGACGTGGCATCTGGGGAGGGCAGGTGGGGGTGACCGAATGCCAAGGATGCGCACAGTGGTTTTACTGTCTTTCCATGGCCTTGGAGTATCGTGGCAACATTTACCGCTGCGTTGTAGTGCGGAGGAACAGTTCAGGAGTTTTAGGGTGTAGGAATGAGGTGGTGGTATGTCAGTAAGCTTTGCACCAGTGTCACACTCAGCAACTGTATTGGAAAAACCTTCCCTGAAAATGTCCATTTCATTTTATTCAATGTATTTTGCCATTTCTAGAAGATGAAGGGTGCAGACACTGTGAACTGGCCTCTTTGTATTAGTAAGGAAAGAAATGTCATATCTCCAGCTTGATTATTATTATTCTTCTTCTTCTTCAGTCCATTGACCCTAAATTTGTTCCCTACTGGTACAGCAGTGTGAGACATTCATGCATAGATTTTTCTCTGCTCCTTGTTTTCGCCTCGGTGCGTTTCTGTAGTTTTGCACGCAACTTGAGCCCTCGGTTCAGTGGAAACCACTGCCTCCCTCCAACCTGCCAACAACTTAGTCCCCAGGGGCAGCACTGAAATGAAGTGATGAAAGTCCTAGTGGTTCAGCTAGTCTTCCGCACCCCGCATGGGCCAAAAAAGCTGCTTACGGGTCAGACGCAGTTCATGTGGGTAAACGGCGGACGTTCAGTTGGGTCCATGGCACGGAAATGCGATCGTGTTTCTTCTTGGATTCTCGACCTCCTCGAAGCTACTCGTGTTGTCTCCGGTGTCTCTGTCTCGTACGCGTAATGAAATCAAACCAAGTTTATAGACTTCGGAAAGCAGTGTCACCATGGAGCTGCAGGAAACCTGAAGAGAAATTGAGTGACTGTGGGGTTACTTTATTACAGCACCTGCAGAAACACTGTACAGCAGATAGCATAAAGGCTTGACCCTACACCTCCTTCAGTGTTCATTGTACTTGAGATCCACATCCTGCACAAGACTGCAGTCCATATACTCACCTTTACTGCTGTGTAGAAAGATGTGAGTTTGACATGAAGGGGTTTTCACCAGTGAACATATTTAACTTGCCCCAATCTTCCAGTGACGTGAAGGTTGCTGTGTCAAAACACACTCATGGCCAGGGTGGTAGGATGTGGAAAAAGCACCATGCAATAGCAGCGGGCTTAAAGAAAGTAATAGCTGACAAATGGGCACTGCTGGCACTTTTGTGCAACGTCTGCTGTAAGTCTTATTTATTTCTGTTTGTGTTTGGCGTATAAAGCGGTGAAAAGGGCTCACTCACGTCTGCCGGCTGTAATGTGGCCCCATGCTGCTGACCCTGGGGGCTCCGAGTTCTGCTCCAGTGCCGGGAAGGCAAATCTATTTCCGTTGGCTCGGCTCCTATCTTGTCACTTAATTTGCTCCGTTTTCATAATTTTGACTTTTTTTAAATCGTGAAGTACTTAGCAAGATTACAGCTCTTTCAAAGCATATTGGGGAAATACCGTGTGTCAGGGCTGTATTTAGGGGAGACGCGTCCATATAAATGGCGGAGATAATTATTGAGGTTTTACAGTTAAATTGGGCCGGGAGGGATAGATCGTATTGAAAACCAGCAGACAAGCGACCCCCTCGGGAGTCGAGTTTGCCACCCCCGGCCCAGCGCTTTTGTTCCGCGACGCTTCGGAAGAGCTATGGGAGCTCCGCATGCTGACTGAATGTCTGAGGCAGCTGCAGACATCCAGGGAATCTGCTGATGGCAGCCAAAGCTGCGCAGGCGGCAGCGGTGCTCCGGGCCAGATGGGCCCGCCGAGGGGTTGCGGGACCGGGGATGGATGGCCTGGCGTCCTGCCTCACTCCCACGTGTGGAGCTCCGCTGTGATCAGATGCGGGATGTCCTGCTCCTTGGCCCTTTTTCTGCTGTTGCGTTCATTCTTCGTCATGTGTAGAGCTCACGCTTTGCATACACTTTTGTGTGGCTTTGCTCAGCTGTGTCACACAATTTGATTTCATCTCAAACGTTAAACAAGCATTTCTGGAAAGAGAAGAAACCATGTCGCCCCAAGCAACTCTTACTGTGTTTTTTACTGACATGATGCGACGTTTAACTCCCACAATGAAACTGGACTATAAATAGCTTTTTAAGTCATTATAATGAAAATACAGTTAATATTTTCAAATTGTAGAAGCTATAAAAGAAATATATTGTCACATAGTGTCATGAAATGAAACTCCATGAAGTTCCGTCAGCAGCTGTACAGTTGAACTCGGTGGTCACAGGTCTACTGATGGACCTCCATTCACCCACCAGAACCCCCCTCACTTCGTGTTAGGCTAGCAGTGTCTTCATATGGCCACTTGCCACCCCAAAATGTCCATTATTTGCAGGTGTGGTGGGCAGACCTCACCAAACACACTAGGGTTGGGAAAGCACGTTTTCATTCCATCTCCTTGAGCTCTCACACACACACACACACACACACACACACACACACACACACACACAAAAATTGTGCTTCATTTATAGGTTCCACAATTCATGTCCCACAGACTGAACCATAGGGTTATTTTTTGTCTTTAAATTATTGTGCAAATTGCTCTATGACTCCCAGCTGTCTGTACCGATAGTTCGGTAGCTGTCTGATGAAGTTTGAAGATGATGAGGTCTTTACAAAGCTGTTTATTTATTACTACTTGACCGTTTTAATATTTTTGAGAACGTTCTCTGATGTTCTCAGTCACTGAAATAGGCAGGAGACCTGTCGTGATGTCTTCGCTTGCTTCCCAGTATACCTCTGAGAAGTGTGAACAAGTGCCGATAGGGCCTTTACCAGACCTTTTCCCCTCCTGTTATTTACGAACGGATGTCTTTGGGATGCATTTTCGATCTCCTGACAGCAAAATCAGTTTATACCGCATCATTTACCATGATTATAGTGCCTGCCAAATGTCTCAGTTCAGCTGTGCTGAAATGGAGGTTTCTCTCGAGGTGCTGGGTTAACAAATTCGATCGGGAATTGGGCTGATGCCTTCCCAGCTCTTCTGGTGCTGAGGACACTTGCCCAGGTGAACGCAGGCTTGTGGCCGGAGATGTCACCACGTGAGATTTTGATATCGCGTTTGTCATCTTGGCAAATATCACGCTGAACTCGGTTTAGAATTTTATTTCAGGCAATTTTTATTGTTAACCACAGTAAATGAGACCCTATGGAAGGAAGGAGACAAAAACATAAAATAATGGAATATTTTATTGCTTTTTCCATATTTTTTTCACATTCTGCAAATAAAACACGTCTACTTTCTATTGAAAATGCAACTATGATGGGGAAAAGTAGGTATATTTCAGAATTCACTATAGCTGTGTCTGTAAACAAGACACTGTATCTACCTTTTGAATGTACTGTATATAAAAATACATTTTTACAGGTCTACATCTAACTTTTGAATACAGTAATGAGCGGTCAGTTGAACCTGTCATGTTCGTGGGAGGTGGTTTCGTGCTCTTGAGACGTTGCTTATACATCTGCTTGGCGTTTGAAGGAGCCTCTGTCCATCCATCCATTTGTTTGCTTCGGCTTTGTTCCCAATAACAGTGGCATTACATGGTCCGTAGTCTCACATTCCTCCCCCCGGTGTGTCTGTCGTGCATTCGGCCTCGGCTTTGCTCGCCCAAGTAAAACCCCCGATTTAGATCAGCTGATCTCCTTTCAGATGAATCTGGATCACTTTTCCTTTCATATCTTTCCAGGTTTGGAGCTTTTTCCCCTCCCGGTTCCGCACAAAGCCGGGAACTGTTAATTCGGTGCCTCCAGAAAAAGCTTTTGTGGAGGAAATGGAGTTTGGGGTGGCGATGGCTCTGCACGCCACTTTATTAGGCAAAGCTGACCTCTGCTTGGCCCTTGTGTGTGCGCTCCCCGCATGTGTGGTCCTCGACTCTGTTGTCACGTTTTTCAGTAGATGTTTTTATTTTGCCTGCATCGCCGGGATTGGAACCGCACATATTCTGACGCAAAGGGGCGGTCCGGGAATTCTGCTTTGAATGAAGTACCCGGAAAGTGGCGTCGGGTTCCATAAATCACAGCGTGAAAGAAGGGGACAAACACCTCAGTATGTAAACACCTCACGCTGTGTAATTTTGCTGAGTGAAGAGTCATCTCGGTGGGGGATAGCAGTCGCACGGAGGGTTATTATTAATCTTTTGTCCCGAGTTTGTGCTTGCTTTTGTTAAGAAAAAGCCGTAACTTTGCGTCCGCTGCAATTTCATGCTAAATGCCGTTTCGCTCGGGCAGGTGGAAGGTTGAAGGTGATTTATGCCCTCGGCACACCATCACTCCTCTCTGCTTAGGGAAGGGGGAACGAGACTGCGGAGGGATGGACAATGCGCCCCTGTTGCTCCTATTGTCCCTGCCCTCCAAGTCCACCCCCATCCTAGCCGCCTGCGTGATTTGTGTTTCTCTCCTTTCACCACGACCATTGGGGGCGGGGGGTGAGGCACAATAAAGCTTGGCAGAAACTTATCAGTGTGGGAGAGACTTGTTCTTGGTATCGAGTCCCGGGCTCCATTTGTGTCCATTTCGCAGAAGTGAACATGAATTGCAGGATGTTTTCAAACCGAATCACACAGTTCTTACTGCGAGCACCAGACTTTAAATTGTATTTATATGCAATTTAAAGCCAAACGACAGGGTTATGGTTCTTATTGTCTATAGGTAGTGGAAAATGTGCTTAAATCCAAAAGTTTAAATTCTTAGTTGTTTATTTTTCCCTGGAAGAGTTTCCTGAGTAAAAAGGCATCTTCATGATCGGAGATGCGATGTCTTGCATTTGCCGCTTGGTTTCTTCTGTGCGTTCTTCTCAGCCTGTATGAAATATGGCTCTGGATATTTGAATGGAAAGCAGGAAAATGTGAATGCGTGCATGTTTGTATGAAGCGTGGTGTTATTCAGGGGCCATTTAGTCACCTGCGCTTACGAAAGCTGTGATCCTGTTCCTTAGCTACTCATGTAAATGTCCTACGCGTGATAGAAAGCCTGACTGAATGGATCCGATAGAGAGGTTTGAACCCCCAGCAGCGCATCTCCGCCTACCCAGTCCTCCAACGGAGCCTCCTCTAGCAAGGCTGGGCCAGTTGGCGCCTGATGAAAGGTGCTTTTCCTCTTTAGCTGTGAGCCCCGTGCTGGCCTGGGCTTCCAGTTCAGTTTTACTAGTCTTGGGTTTGGCCAAATGAATAATAATTTGAGACCACAGAAGAAATTCACAGCCAGCCAACAGACGCAATTGGTCTTTACCAGGGGCCTCTGGGTAAACAAACCCAACTGCAGGTAAAGGCCGCTCGGCTTCCCTGCCTCTTAAACCCTTACAACCAGTTTTCTTTCTCTGTAGATATCTGAAGGTGTGCAGGAATGTCTGGTTTTGACTTACGGAACTGGGGGTCTGCCTCACCACGTGGCACAGCACCCAGCTTTATCCCACCCTTTACCATTGCAGAGGGCACTCGTAACACTTCAGCTTTCTTTGCGTTCCCAGGGATGGCAACACGGTCACGTCCAAGTTCAGTCCCAGAGTGGTGAGCTATGCGATGGCTGGCCGGCAACAGGAATCCGCTGGCAGACCCCTGGAGCTGAGGTCAGTTACCTCCTTGTTCTTTGTCCTTTGACACACAACTTACTCATTGGGATGTGTGTACTCTTACTGCATTAATGCACGTTCTCGCAACCAAACGCCATAGAAACCCTGTGAGATGGCTTTACCAAGTGACCTTGGGAGGGGTTGGAGAACATGGAGAAAATTCCCTGTTGTTGCTGACAGCAGCACATCCAGCTTTGAGGGGTCTGTCTCGATTCCACTTTGGGCGAGGAAAGTGACCCTGTGCTAGAAATACATGCAGGTTATTAAAGTGCGCCGTACTTTTTAAGAAGTTTGCTTTCATGCTTTATCACTCAGTCCCACCCGCCTTCCAGCTGTCCCACTGATGACTATCAGCGCACTTTGAGAAAGCCAGGCCACTTTTATGGAACTTTGTACAAGTTTCCAAGAACCAGATGGGGCACAAATGCAACTTTAACCAGATAAATCCAAACAATTTTTTCATCTTTTCATTCAGCGTGCTGGGTGGTGACAATAGCCAGACCCCAGCACAGGGCTGAGGGGAGGGGTGTGGAGATCGTGTCCTGGCAGAGAAAGGTTCTCATCATCCCTTACGCCTCAGATACAGGATAAATTTCACTGCTCTCCCATAAATTATCTCCCTAAACAATATGGCTTTCGGCAGCCTCTCTCACCTTCCAATAATACCACCACATTTCAACCGCTTCAGTACAAATTGTATTGTCTCATATTTCAGAAGGTATTGAAGATGGATTTCTTATTGTGTTAACCTCCATTGATGTTTTCCTGAAACAGACAGTAAGCACCAAAGATCAAGTTTCTGCATATATTATTATTATTATTATTATTATTATTATTCTCTAGAACCATTTCTCTTTTCCTCTGAGAGGAATATGTGGTTTTCCGAACTGTGATTGCTAGACAAAGTTGGTCCTTTTTTATTGGTGCCCACATGGAAAAGTCATGTAATAGGTTGCAAAGTATTACTGTGTTTTCCATCCACCACGTGTAAACAAAAAACATTTGAAACCGCTTTCATTTGAAAAAATTACTTCCATTCTCCGAAATGACGGCAGTTGTCCAGCCTACACAGAAGGACCTTGGTGGAAAAACAAACTGAGGACATAAATTGCATAAGTATGCACCCCCCTGAGAAAACATTTTCTCATTTTGCCTAAACCTATTTGGGAAAACAAGCAAGAAATTCTTCGGTCCGTAACTTTCTCAAAGCTGTGTTCTCACACCCTAGACTGCAAGGTACACTTGTAAGCAGTCAGATAAAATTGTATGTTGCATGTGGAGAAAAGAGTTAAATTAATATGTAATAAACTTTCTGGACTTTTTTTTTTTACAGTGACAGCATCTCAGCCATGTCAAGGTCATCATCCAGGCTGTCATCCAGCTCCACTGGAGAGGAGGACATCCAGGCGATGAAGGACAAGCTGAGCGTGAGCACCATCGACGGCGTTGTCTCCCGTCTCAAGTGAGTGCCGCACGTTGGCCGGTTTGTGGTTGGCTGTGCTTCGGCAAATATCAGCATTGCATTATTTGTTGAACAGGTGCCTCAATCCAGAGCAGCCGTGCGTAGATTTTAATTTTAACGCAAACCCTCGCAGGCTTATTGCTTTGCAATGTAGAACAAATGTAGGCGAGTCGCTTTTAATGCGACAAAATGGTTTGGACCCCAGTGTCTGTCGACAGCGCGTTCTAAAGCTCTTCAGGCTGTGCGTCTGTCGTGGGCTCATTGGAGGCATGCGAGCTGCAAGCTTCCTGTCAGGACATGACTACCGATCACTCAGTGCTTTAGTTTATGTCCCAAAATCCAGAGCTTATCCTTTGGTGTCAGTTCCAGTGTGAGGCTGCAGGAGCTTCTCACATCTAAGCCATACTTTACATCAACAAACTGTGTAAAGGTGAGGGAGTCGGACTGCTTAGGCCAGTTGAAACTCTCGAGTCGATACTTGTGTTTCCAGTTATCCAGTTATCTTGTTAGGAAGCGCAGCGTGGCCATCGATATAGAATCGGTTTACGTTTGTACAGTTTTATTTGTGTGCGCATTTACATTCAGCTGCTGTACTGGTGGCTCCTGTGGTCTACACGCCGGACCTTTCGTGAGAGTGCAGCACTTTGGTGGAGACCTCCATGTCCGCACCGTGACTGTGGCCACTCGTCTCTGCCAGGGAGACACACCAGCGCATCTCTTCAGGTCCCGGGTGGCCGCAGGGCGTCTCTGCGCTCCATTTCGTCTCGGTCCATCTCTAAACCCATGTGTGTATCAAATCGAGAAGCAGGACATGGGCTTCCTAAGCTGCTTCGGAGAGGACTTCCCAAGTTGGTTCTCAAAAGACTTCGTACATTAACTCAAGAAAAGACCCCGAGGCGGAATACAAGTCATCTGTGACCCAGGCGTATAACCATGTGCTGGTTGCACACAGAATCCGACCTCGGTCAACTTATTTTAATATATACCATGAAACATGGTGTGAGTTAGATTTGTGTTGCTCTAAGCTCCTCCCACCGCGCAGCCAGTCGACTGTCCTCCTCTTAGCTCCTCCGACTGCACTCCTGTACCAGTGCTGCTGAAATACCACCCCTGCAAGCCGAATCCAGCAGCAGGTTTTGAAGGAGGGGTATCTGAGCGGGATCGCGGCCCGTCAGACAAAGGCCCCATTTTGTGCGAAAATGAGAACCAGACGTTAGCCCCGGCCCCAGTGGAAATGGTGGAAACAAAGAGAAGTGAAGGTTACACAACCCAGGAATGGGGAGGGCCTCCTTCTCCCCTGTACGCCGGCTTTAAGGAGCTCTGAATGATGGAGGCTGTGCATGTGCTACGCGCTCGCGGGGCTCCAACACAAACATGCTTGTCCAGGGTCATAAACCTACAGTACATTTATACACTGCAGGTAACTTTGTGCACCGCTCCTTCCAGAGAGTCAGCGAATCTGCTATAAAAACAAGTTGTTCACCTCTGTAAACGGCACAGTTTTTTCTACGCACGAGGTTGCAGCAGCTTTCTGGTGTTATGCATTTGACTGATGTATTAAGTGCCGTGGAAGGCGATCGGTCTTATTTTAAGCACAAGGGGGGACTCATTTGTTTTCAAGACTCTGAATCTGTTTAAGTGTAAGTTGTATGTATGTGTGTGTGTGTGTGTGTGTGTGTGTGTGTGTGTGTGTGTGTGAGAGAGAGAGAGAACTGTTTTGCTTTGGATGAGGAACACCTCGAGCAGTCAGTAATGTAGGGTAAAAGATTCCAAAGTTTCTGTCGGTGCTGAATTTTGTCCTGTCTTCAAGAACAGGTCTGTCTTTGCAGAGGAATGTGAGACGCTGAAGAGAGAAGTTCAGTTTCTGCAGGTGAGTCACCGGTCCTTCTGTTGTACTAAGGAAACATGTTGGAGCTGGCTCAGCAGCATGTTGAAGTCTACATGTACTGGACACAAGGCGCTGGGTTGTGGTCTTTCCAACAGGTGCACGCTGGGATGCCTGTGGTGCTCACCCTCCTGAGCAGCTCCTTGTGCTTTGAGGGGGAAACGTGATCTGACTCACTGGTCACAGCAAAATGCGTAAAAACTGCGCAGAACAGGGGATCTGACCACTGGCCCTCTTGTCTAACACTCAGTCTCGTCCTTTGTTTTGGCATTAAACCATTTTCAACCCCGTTCTCTCTACGGAAAGATCTCAGAAATGGCCACCTGCAGCCGGCATCATAAAAGAAACGTATTTACATTCATCATGTGTAAAATATGCTTAATTCCCAAAGTTGGCTCCTTTAGACAGCTGTGATTTACTTATTTTTAGTTACATGATAATTTTTTCTTTTTGTAAAGCACTTTGAGCTGCAAAATTGGTATGAAATCTGCTGTAGGAATCAAGATGTTGTTAAACCGTGACTATAGTCGGGCTGAAAGACTGCGCGTGTAGAGTTGCTCCACGGGGGCTGAAGGTCCCCCACACCACAACGTTAAAGCAAAACCCAGACAGCTGCTTCTTGAACTTCCATTCTGTGGGCCTTCAGCAGAGCCCTGGGTTTCGGGAGCTGGTCAGGAAGCCACAAGGCCTTTGCACTGTTGGTGCGGCGCCTGGCCGCCTTCTTGGTCCATATGCCCTTGTCCTGACCGCACTGGAGCTGGATTTAGATGCTGTGAGAGAAGAACCCCGACATGTGGCACATGTAGGCCTCCATATGTGTATACGACATGCTGAATTCTCTGACCTGTTCCATAGAGGGGTTTTGTCAGTCAGTGGGACGATATGGTTTCTGAGAAAAGGGTCAAGCTTTAGGCGATGCGCCCGCCTTAAGCTGGAACAACCAAGACGCAGAGGACTGTCAGAGCGCTCAGCGTTGTGATTCGTCCCTCATCATTTTGGAAATCCGACGTCCAAGTCTGTCGCATTAATTTAGCCCTGGGCTTTTGTCAAAATGATCGTACGCCAGCTGATCGATTCGGAAAAACTCGAAAGATGAGTACGATGCTTTTGGAAGAGGACATACGCAGCGCTCCAGGCCCCCCACTGTATGGAAGTGGATCTGAGCCCTTGGCAGCATTACTGAGGTTAGGTGGGAGTTTCGGTCCCTGGGCTGAGGACTGACTTTTGCGAGGACCTTGCATCTCCAGGCGCCTTCTGCATGGCCAGCTGGCTCGTGGCAGCGTCACACATCTGCTGAGCGGCAAGTCGTGGGGGAGGGCTGACCTCCAACCAGATGGGGAACCTACTGCTCACACACACGTGCGCGGACACACTTTTCCATACACTTCAGTGTAGATATTTTGGTCTCACCACAGTGTAATGTAAGAGAACTTAAATACATGTAAATTTAGCATTCGTGGCCTTCTTAAAGTCTGTCCATTTGTCCGTTGTCACTAACTGCTTGCCCACGTCTACGGTCTGTCCTGGAAGCACAAGTTGTAAGGTAGTGCCAGTCCGTCACAGGGTAGTCTCACACACTCATTCCCTCACACACACATAGTAAGGACAAGTCGGAGTTCCAGATAGCTTGAAACACGTCTTTGGACTGTGGGAGGTACCCATAGCGCCTGGGGAAAACCCACATTAACGTGGAAGGACATGCAAACCTCACGCCATTTAGCAGTTGCAAGGCACCAGCGCTACCCGCTGTGCCTCTATGCCACCAACATTCAAAAATATTTTGGCTTAGGGGTTTTCTCCACAAGATGTTTCTGGAACCCTGCGAGGTTGAAAAATACACTCGCAATGCACCCAGACACTTTGGGAGATACGTATACACCCACAACCCCCTTCCCGTTTAGCTCCATCCACAAGGGTTGGGAAGAAGATGGGATAGTTGCACAGCTGGGTGTTCCCCGAGTCCAGCTGTCAGGTCCTGCCGTTCGATATGCGGGTCGACGCTCCTGCTCTGGAGCTTCAGCCCCCGTTTTCCAAACGTGCCTTGGATTCACAGCACATTTTCACACCCCGGGTTCACTCGTGACCGGCCAGATCTCACACCGAGGCCTTTGCCTGCGAACGTTCATCCTGCGTTTGATTTATCGTCCTAAGTTTCTTGCCACTTTGGGTTATGGACTTTACATGAAATCATTAAAGCAGTTTCTGAGCAGTGGCTGCTCATAAAAACGTGTTCGCCGCAGCGTTTGTTTACTGCGAAAGGTCAGGTATGTAGAAATTGGAAGCAGCCGTCGAGTTTTTAGGGCTGCAGTGGATGGAGGTTTCATCAGCATTCCTGCTGCAATTCCGAGCGCCAGATCCCCTGTCCATTCGCAGTCTAAAGTGATCCAACATCTGAGGAGTCTAGCCTGACAAGTATGCAGACCTGTTAAAAACAGACGCATTACTATAAAACACACTTACGCACATCGAGAGAGCTGGTAGTCGGGAGCGAGAAGGACACGAATGACCTTTATGGGCACCAGGGGAAGCAGAAATCTGAGATATTTAGGACTTTTGCCCCCCAGCTCCTGTCTCACGTTGTTGCTCCATTGTTTCCGACTTCTCCCTTTGTTCTGTAACTCACAGCTCATGAACGCTCTGGGTTTTTTAGCCAGCAAGCGCGTCAAAAGGGCCTTTAAAAGCAGCTTCTGCCGCTGCAGTGCTTCAGTCGGGCCTTTTTGGTTGTTTAGAGAAGATGACTTCAGCGCTTCTTGCGACCGCAGCCAGCACGGACTCAGACTGAGGCAGACAGCCTTAACATAAATATCGCTAAGCAAATAGTCTTTCTTCTCGAGCACCAGGCGGAAACGACATCTTGCGGTACTCTGTCCCAGCATTTGTGCGAACGGCCCAGATGTTCAGAATCAACGTTGCATTTCCTTGATAAAACTGATGGTTATTTATGCCTGAAGCCATCAAGGAGGGTCATTTTGTACTTAAATCTATTATTTATACAGTTAAGTATATGCAATGTCAGTAAAGGATGTGAGCACATGGTGTTGGAACCTACTTTTTTGGCGCAAAATGACCCGCTGTGCGTTCCCAGCTCTTCTGCAGTAGGTCTCAGAGATGTAGGGTTCAGCTGCTGCCCAGGTTGGCCAGGTGATCTGAGCGGTCGTCCACATTTTTGAATGGCCATGATTCTCGATCGCGATGGTCACGCTGACCGGCTTGCCACATAAATTTTGTTGCTTATGAAGAGCAGTAAGAATAAACAGGAAAGACGCCATGGAAGAATGCGTCCCCTGTGTGACCATGCCTGCCTCCTCCTGTGAGCGAGACTTCCTGTAGGAGTTCGGACCCTCCGGCAGGTCCTCCATTTTACAGCCCTGCACGGAGGTATTCATGTTGCTCACTGGAACAACTGGGTTCTTTCCAGTTGTTTCTTTCCAGAGATATTGAATTTATTTAATTCAATATCTCACGCAAGCTTATTCTTTACTGGTTGTTAACATTTTTAGATCAAAATCCAGGTTTCTTGACTTTGTCTGCTGAACAGACTGAGGAGCCTCCTGTGTGTAGAGGGAACCTGACTCTTCCACCTGTTTTTGATCCTACTGTTGGGTTTGTTCCAGGACTGTGTGGAGAAGTGCTTCCTGGACCACAGCGAGGAGCTGGTGCCAGAACCCTCCATATCAGGTGAGCAACATCAGCGCTGAGCAGCATCTGGTCCTGCCTTTCAGCACCAACCTCTTTTTATTATCATGTAACCTTGTAACCTGTTTGTAAAACCCATGCATCAGTCTGGTTACAAAAAGATGAGGATGTATCAGTATATTTTTGTGGACTGATATTAGGTAAATTAAATAATCTTGGCAAAAGTGCACAGACCTTATTATTTTAGATCTACTGCCATCTAGTGGCTAAAAGGAAAAGTGTTCATTTTCATTTTTGCCAGATTACACGGAGGCTGTACAGGTAATTTGCTGTTTTGTGGTGAGGATATTTGTCAAGAAACCAAGAAGCAGTGGATAAACCTCAGCATCCACCAACATCTATACATCAGAATGCCATATATATAAATAATGAATGTCACACCAGTAACTGCAGCAGCTGTGAATGCAAATGTCTGCACCGATGAAACCTACAGCTGGGTTATTTCTCACTTTAAACTGCAGATTTCCCCAAATTTATGGTCAGTGAGAGCCAGTATGACATTAAACCATGACTGTATAAGAGGTTATGAGATGTTTAAGGGAGTGACGATGACAGTCTGGGCCTTGAGGAACACCTTGCAGAGAGAGAGGTGCTGACTGCTATCCCATGTGTGTTTGCAGAGCTGAAACAGGAGAGGAGGCGCATCGAGAGGGAGCTGCAGCTCCGCAGCCAAACGCCCTGCTGCCGACGCCCAGACAGGGCCGCTGTAGATGGAGGACTCACATACGGGCTCAGGTAGGCATCTGCTTCCTTTGCCTCAGTATTCCTGAGGTGCTGACGGTGCACCCGAACTTACATTTTTTTATTTATTATAATTATTAGTGCTGTGCTCTTTAGCTAATGCATTTATCAAAAGTGATATCTGGTTAGTCATTTTCAAGATACAGATAGAAATTTTATTAATCTCAGGAAATGATACAGTGCCAAAGCAGCATACATAAGAGCAGTGACAGATGATAGCGGAGTTACACAGGAATAAATAAACATTATAAAAACGGATACTGAAATAAATTTAAAAAAAAACTCATTACCTGCAGAAATTGACTTGAATAAATATTTGAATAGTGATCACACTTACTTCCGTGTTACTGTAGTATAACTGAAAATGACATTTGAAGAAAAATTTTTTAGGAGCTGGAAATATAGGAAGTCCGATAGCTGCCATGCATTGTTTTTATTACCAGAACCACACAGCAGATGGCGCAGTCTCCAACTGATCTGCTGCTACAGTCAGGGTCAGCCTCACCAGCTCCTAACAGTGTCAGCCAGCCGCTGATACTGCCAGCGAAGCACAGCGCAGAACACCTCCTTCCACACGGAACCGTGAACCAGACCCCACTTTCCGCTGTCCTTGGAAGCTCGGGCCATGCTGACGAGTCCATTCGAAACGGCTGCTCAAACCTGGGCTCAGAGATGGACATCGGGGCAGTAAAAGACCACGCACCCAGGCCCGACAGCTCTACCTTGGCCCCTAGTTCAGCTGCCGTGGAGGTAAGGCCTTGCAAAAACTTTAACGCCCGCTTGCGCAGAGTCGCTGCAGACCCCCACCGCAGCGTCACCTCTGACTGCGGCCCCCGCTGCGCTCAGCCACTGCCGCCTGTCAGCAGAGCAGCACACACGGCCTGGCTTTCCTCGCGCCCCTTCCTACCATCGCCACCCAAAACACAGAGACCAGCCAGCAGGGGGCAGTCCGCCACGAGACGGCTGCGTCTGCTGGAGGCCAACAGCCTTGTCAGCCCTACCTGAATTTACGGCACAAAGACTTTGAGTCGGTTAATGGCTACTGTTAAAAAATAGCAGCCAATAGCTTGACAGAGCAAACGCACGGCTCGCTGCGCTCGGCTGTCCTTGACAGCACAGACCTGTAATTTCCTAAACCTAAATGACTCTTTAATAACATGGGTGTTTGCCATTTGAACAGCACATTTCAGGAGTAAAGATATTCTGGTCTTCAGTACAATTAATATTCTGTTTTGGTTTCTGCAGAGAACAATACAGTGAGGTGTGTGACTTATAAAAGAAAGAAATAAGTTACTTTTGTCTTTTTTTAACTTGCCGTACTCGGACTTTTGACTGGTACTGCACTGGTTCCGGTTATGCTCCCCTATGGGGACTGTAACGCTTTTATTTTAATTCCTTAAACCTGTAATAACTAAATGTAACTTGCAACAGCACATAAAGGTGCGCAAAGCTTTGCTGTGTTAACCTGGGGCATCGGCTGCAGAAAACAAACCTGCAGTCAATTTCGGATTTATTGCGCAAAAAATCTGATTCGTGCTCAATGTTCCGTACAGGACTGTGGAGGAAGGAAAGATGAACGCAGGCCTGGTGGCAGTTCTAGTAACAGAGGGTCCTCTTTTTTTTTGTTTCATTTAATGACATGGCAAAAAAAGACAAACTCAGTAATACATTTTTAAAATAGAACTTTATTCAAATTGAACAGTTTAAGATATACAGCTGACATGAGACTAAGACAGCTCAATAGAATTTGGCCCTAAAAGACACGGTTAGAGATGCGAGATCATTTTTTTGTTCGTTTCATTTGTGCTTCACGTTCTCCTGTCGGGCCGGCACCCTTATTGTCGCTGTGCCCCGATGCGCTACAAAGGTTTTACTTTATAGAGATGTAAATGGCAGGAGGTTTACAAATGATTCGGTTGCTTTTTAAAACACAAATGACTTTAAAGTGCTGTAGCAACGTGAAAATCATTTCAAGTCACCAAGGAAAAAAGGTCAGTTTCAGTTAAATCTTACTGTCACTTCTCAAAATTGGTTAAAATTATTTCGCAATCCTATGATTTAAATATATTAAAATGTATCAAAATGTAAATGTGATTTTTTTTTTTTATCCAATAATCTTTGAGTACATAACTTTTAAAATATACATTAAAATCCAGTTAAAGGCGTCTTCAGAACATTTAAGTGGAAAGGGACTGGATTAGTCCACAACAGTACTGTACAGGATTATAGCCCATAATACTGGATTAACCCTTTAGGACCCGGGTATCAATGCGTCACTCGCCCGTACACTGGATGTGTTTCCCCTTTTGGTATTGTTTATTGGACACTTTTCCACATTAACTAATGGCACGAATAAAAACTGACGGTCTGCAGGGCACGGCAGTACGACCACCCATGGCTGCTTGTGGACCGTATGGACAATACTGCTACGTAGGTGTAACGCTGCTGTTTGGACACAATCCCACTCCCTGCCGTAGCCCTGAAGGGGGAGCTTACGGTCACAGTCGCAGTATAGCTCGTTTTCCTTCTGTTCAAGCCTCGATCCAAAGCGTTATTGTTTGGCAAAATGTTTATCGGGTTGGCTTGTTTGAACTTGTTTTTTTAAAAAGTAGTGTATCTGAACCTGAACAAGAATGGTTAAGTCTGGTGTGATGTTTTTTTTATACACAATAAACAAAACAATTATCTACGTAGATTGTGTTAGAAGACAACACGGTCAACTACACTTACAAATCACTGATCATGTCTTCAGCTAAGCGTAGACTCGATGGTGAATGAACATCCACTACACACAACATGTAATGTTTTATGCCGGCTATGTTCACTAGGAGAAAAGTCTAAACCTGGGCTGCACGAGCCCCACCCACCCACTGCCCCGCCCCTTCCAAAATATAAAAAAAAAAAAAAATACACAAGTGAGATTAATTTTTACATTACTGTACAATAAACAGGGAGAGAGAGTGCCGAGGGTAGCTGAGTGCAAAAGGGCGCAGACGCTCAACAATAAACCGCAATATCGCATGCCTTTTCCCATTTTCCAACTTCACAGTTCATAGAACCATTTATCCAGCTATTTTTCTGGGTTAATTCAAATTAAGGGTGTCAGTGAACCGCTTTATATCGGGAGAGGGGACAGGGATCTGAACCAACAACCTTCACATCATCAAGTCCATGTGTTTAACTGCTACACTGTCTTACCAAACTGTCTGGAAATGAACTTTAAACTGAGCCAAGGTTCCGAACAAATGTCTCTCCCAAAAATCACACAAGAGTAGCACCGACTGAAAGGAACAGGAACTGGTGAAAACAAGCACGGTCGTCCACCAGCCCCTCCTCCCTCGCACCTGTGCCAACGTGTTTGTATACAGCAAGTGTAACCAGATTGTTTGCCAGCCCGTCGGGCGAAACCAAGAGCGATCGAGGTAGCCACTCTGCACCCTGCGCTCCGAAACCCTCGGCACTCCGCCAAACTGCACCAAAAAAATAAAATACAATCACCAATGAAAATCAAGTCACAAGTGAGGAATGGTGAACTTATTACTAGATGTACGGTTGTTTCCTTATAAAATAAACATCTGATTTTCCTACCATTTTTTTTTTCTATGTTACATAACAGCAATGGTGGGTAAATGGTAGAAAAACAACAGCACTAGTAAACCAGCGATGGGAGACAACAGTAGGTGTGAACTTCACGAATCTGTAATGACAACCTGGTTCTTTGCCTGGGCCAATGGAGGGCCAGACAGCTTTGCCACTTCCTGCCCGATCCAATCGCACGGCCGCATGACTCGGTTTTACAAACTTAAGAAACTGAGGTTCTTCTCTGTGGTGGTAGTTTCCTCTAAGGGAACAAGAGCGAAAAAAGAAGCATCTTCTCCCCTTTGGGAAAAGAGAAGCCGGAAAGCCAACGTGAATCAAAGCCTATGTTTCAGCAATGTCACCCATGCACGGTGTTTGTTTTTGGTGACATGCCTTTCACCATAGGGCCAATGAATACTGGTTAGTAAGAGGTGTTGCTGTGTCTTGGTGACCTCGCCTCGCACACAGATGCGCTGCCTCCCAACTGAAACCGTGAGTCTCTAGATTCTCAAAAAATGCCTGGAAGACCGTACGGAATTCGCACCTCAAGTCCTGAGCTGCATCGAGACGTAGTATAGTTTCAACCGCTGATGCACCCACTTGTCATGTATCCTGCCCCCCCCCACCCCGGTCCTGGTAAGACCTGTTGTGGTGTGGAAATCGTTCGGAAAAGCAAATCTATTGGGACCCTGAGAATGGGCGTTTAAAAAAAAAAAAAAGGGTAACCAGGGCAGCCATTACGAAAGCTGGTCTCCAACGTCTTCCGCATTGTACACAAACACAGAAACATATCTGCTACACGCACTGTAATCACACGCCTAAACGGTGCTATTGCAAGTCAACAGTGAACATACGACATCATAGCTTCAGTCCCTTAGCCAGGGTGGGCTTTGTCCACGTGGAAATGAGACGGGATCGAGGCACGTCCAGATAGCGCTTGGTTCCAAAGAGAGCCACGTGTGGCTGTTCTCAATAATTTAATAAGCAGCGCGTGAACCATAGTCTAACAGGAGACTACAGAGGAAGAGTGACAACAGCGAGACCTTATACAGCAGGTTAAAATACCAGAGCGCTCTGCTACTTGGACGTGCCCGGGGGTGAAAGAATATTTGGTCTCCAGCCTCACAACCACTATCACTACCACCTGTTATGAGCAACACTAACGTCACATGTCTGGATTTTCTACAAAAAAAAAAAATATATACTATAGCCGAGACGTACAAACGGTGTGAATGCCACGTTTCTACATTTTCATGCACATGGAAAAACTGAAAGCTGCATTATTAAATTATGTGGACAAACACAAGGTGAAGACCAAAATCTCTATCGAGGTTAGAAATAATAAGCCCTTACAATATGTAAAGGTCTCCAGCGAGCGTGGTCTCCCCGACGGGAGGTGGGACAGAGGGCAGGCGTGGCCGTCTACGCCATGGGGAGGGGGCCGCTGTGCGTCGAGCCGTTGCTGCCGTGGAGGGTGAGGCTGATCTCGTCCCGCTTCTCCTTCTCTTCCTCCTTGAGCTCCTCCTTCAAGGAGCGCACCTCCATGCTGCTTTCAGGTCCCGGAGTCCCCAGGGGGCTGCAGGGGGCGTACCTCCCTACTCGGTGCTCGGGCAGGGCCGGGCCCCAGCTCCAGTGTGGCTTGAGGGCACTCTTCAGCTTCTGTGGCATGACAGAATGAGGGGTTAGGGTCCCGCAGCTCGGTGTGTTGATGCAGATGGAATAATCTTTGACCTAATCTTTGAACCACCATCTCATATCCAGATGCTGTTTTTTCCCTGTAGGGTTTTGTTTTCCTCAAGACTGATTCCATTCATTCATTCATTCATTCATTCATGATATATAACCTCTGGCTCAGTGCACAGTGATGGTGATCCAGAGCCTTTGCTATCGAAATATCACGTTTAAAAAAAATACTCAATTGGCAGGAAGGTTGCATGACCACCAGGCGAAGACCGAAAGATGGCCCTAAAGAAAGGTTCCGGAAAATGATGTTACCTCGTAATAGGTGCTTCCTTGAGAAGTTCCTATCTTGTACAAAGCGTAGAGCGGTATGCAGATGACCGAGGACAGCGCCATGCAAAATCCGATGACTAAAGACCAGCCGGGGTAAATGTACTCATTGTAGGTGATGGGTTTGTACTGGATTACCGTGAAGATCAGGATGAACTAGAAACAGAGCGAGACACATTTAAGATATTAAGTGTGCACTTATAGCTTATTTCTGGCAGACACACACCATGTCTGTTATGCAAGGAAGAGCAGATGTGGAATCAGAGTAGTTTTTCTTCGAGGTACAGCTTGCCGAAATAATTCAAAAGTTTAGGAGAATCATAAATAAAAGAAAGGAAAAGTCAAATGAGAAGTTATTTTAAGAAAACTGCTTTAGACTTCAGCTGAAACCCGGATGAAATGTTTGCACAGGTCTCTGATGTCTGAGTAAAGTGTGTGTGTGTGTGTGTGTGTGTGTGTGTGTGTGTGTGTGTGTACGTGTGTGCATGCATGGGTGCGTGCACCACACTCACCGTTATTATGACTGGAGAAATAAATCTCCAGCACATCCTGAAGAAGAATGGAGGAGGAAAGCCCAGCATCATCTCCACATCCTTGAAATAGTTTCTATGCCCTGAAAAGTGGGATGCCAGTGAAACAAGAGTACACACACAACCCCACACACACGCAGGCTTACAAGTCCTGTACATTGTGAGTCAATGACTGACCAGTAAATGCACTGCTGTGAATCAGAAGGAGGGCAAATGCTTGACTCACCATAGACATACATGATGCAGATGCACATGATGCAGGAGATGATGACCAGCGAGAAGCTGGCTGCATAGTTGTCCATCAGCAGGAGCCAGTAAATCCCCGCCTGTAGGATGGAGGCAGTGTCATCCACAGACTGCCTGTGCATTCTTGTTTGTGTGTATATGCATGACGAAGTGTGGCAAGTTCTCACCTGCGTGGTCAGCGGCACCCCCAGGAGGAACCCCACGATGGCTACTCCGAGCGTCACCACTGTTTTGTGTTTGATGATCCAATCTGTCCCGATTTCATCCACAATGGCCGTGACAAGAGTCTCCAGCAGGCAGAACTGCAGACAGTGAGTGGTAAGAGGAGTAAGGATGCTGAGCTGGAACTCTTGCCAAATAAACCCACACAGAGTCTGCAGTCAAGCTTGCAGCCTATGGGGTGATTTGGTTGGGTGGGGTCTCACCTGAGTTCCCAAACCCAGTAGGATGAGCATGAAGAAGAACAGTATTGACCAGAGCGGCGAGATGGGCAGCAGGGTCAGAGCCTCAGGATAAGCCACAAAAGCCAGACCGGGCCCGTGGTCCGCGACGGCTGATACTTCCACACCCAGGTGGTGCGCCATGAAGCCCAGGATGGAGAAGATGACAAAACCAGCGTATACGCTCGTGGCACAGTTTGTGACGCTGATGATGATGCTGTCCCTGTTTTGGTAGTGGACACAAATTTAACAACACCTTCTGGAAAGGCCTGGTGAGTCACACCACACAAATGGTTCACTTGCTGTCAAGAAAAAAAAAAAACTTTACAACTAAATGTTCTTTGCAAAACTGCTGTGTTCTATGTTACAAGTGCCACAAGATGGCGCTATACAGATATTAAGCTGCTGCATTGAGTGTGGAAAGAAGCTGAGTGATATGTAGACCTCGATGTGCTCTGAAGGAAGCAGTCACAACAGACCACACTCTCCCTTTCGACAGCACGGACACCGCAGCCCAAGTAGGGGTGCTAACACACACACGCACAAAATCAATGTGGGAGAGCTGTACCGGTAGCAGTTATTGTGGAACTTGTTGTAGGACGCCATAGTGATCAGCCCACCCCACGCGCATCCAAGGGAGTAGAAGATCTGAGAGGCCGCATCACCCCACACCTGCAGCAGGCGAGAGAGGAAGCCCCATCTCCTCAGGTCACCCAGTCAACTGAATGTAACTCGACCCAGCTTAGTTTGTGTAGAACCTCCACCATCACAGCTTCTCCGTAGAGACAAATGCAATGATGGAGTAGATCAGACCTCATAATGACAAAGTCAGGCAGGGATGCAAAATAGTTAAAACTGTAAATGATAACTGAGCACAGCACAAGACAACAGCAGACTAGGAACCAAACTAAGCATCGAGTAGAAGAAAGAAGTCAAAAGTTTTACTGATTTATTCTCAACGATAAATGAAAACGCACGGGTATCTGAGACCGTGCGGCTGTAACAAAACCCCATTGTTAAATTGCAGCAGACCCCTGAAGGATGGGGATGTGGGCATGAAAGACGCACCTTGGCATCCAGGATCATCTGCCACTGGGGGGTCAGGTAGTACTTGATGCCATTGATGGCTCCTTCCAGAGTGATGCCCCTCACAAAGAGGATGGTGAGCACAACATAGGGGAAGGTGGCTGTGAAGTACACGACCTGTGCGTGCAAAGCGTCGGCCAAGTTAGTCTCCATTTTTTCTGCCACATTCTCCAACCACACAGCTCAAGGGGCTTCAGTTTATCAGCAGATCACTGTGTGTCATTTCTCAGTTTCAAACACTCATTTCTGCAGCAAACCGTCGATAACTTCGGCGCTGCAGAAAGTGCAAACACCATGAGAAAGCATCACAGTCCTCAGCGGACTACAGCAACGTGGTCTCATACTCACGTTCATAATGTGATGGAAAGCAAAGCTACTAGTTTACAGTCACCACTACAGTAGAAAAAGAAAAACTGGGAATGTATTTCAAAGTCTCCTTTGATGATTTATTTATTAAATATATTACAAGCACAGCCTTCTTATCAATTTTCTTGATAAATAATTTTTCAATTTTTACATGGCTACATTAATTTAAAAAAAAAAATAGTTTAATGTTTCGTTTCAAATGTGGGAAATTGGCATAATTCAAAATGACTCTGGAAGTGCATTACCGTTTATCTTAACATCAATTGAATGGCAACACCTTTAAGTGCAGAAATCAGCAATTCACAAATTGATGCTGTTCTGATACCACGGTAAACACAGCCTAAAATTATTTTACCACACCTCATGTCTTTTGTCTCTTGCCTGTTTGACCCTGACATGCCCTGCAGTCCTTTGCACTGCTTTCCAAAATATGAGTTTTACCCTTATCCTTCTGGACTTCAAGGGGTTATAACCTGAATGAAGAAAGAAGCCTGGTGTTAAACTCCGCCCACTCACTCCACACACCTTTCCTGAGGACTTGACGCCCCGTATGAGGCAGAGGAACACCACCATCCAGGACACGGCCAGGCAGCCCAGGATCGGCAGGCGTACCTCGCCGAAGTTCCCGATGTCATCTGAGATGTTCAGCACGTAGTTCCTACACAGCACAACAATTATAACAGAGAAACACGGTGACCTCCCACACCCTCAGCCACGTAAGGATGATGCAAGGTGAAAGAGTCTCTCCACGGGGGGGGGTCATACTGATCCCTGCCATGGAGGCCCCTCTACCCACAAGGTACACAAGTGAGGCTCTGTTTGGATGTATCTGGCCCCTCGGTCATCAGCCGAGTGACACTTGCACAAACAGGCACATATTTATGGAAAAAAAAAAGACAAAGCAGACACAATAGCATTTCATTTGTTTTTTTTTTGCCCATCACTGGTTGGAACAAAAAGCCCTCTGATCTCGCTGCGACACGGCACAGAAGGCAACGCGCAAACCCATCACGGTGCCATTAGAAGAGCACAATGTGGCTGCTCACTGGATGCCCTTCTCCGGCACCAAGGGAAATAAACACTCCGTTGTTCTCAGCCACTAATACACATAATCCAAAACAAAACATCTTGCCATATACATTTTACAGGTCGTCCTTGACTTACGGCGTACGTGGCTCGCTGGGGCTTTACGTCTAGCGACCACCCGGGCTTACGTCTGCCTCGTGAATAACAGCAACAACCTTATTTGTATTATTTTTCAATCCTGATTTTTTTCCCCCTGGGTAGTGTTTGCTCTCAGTCGGCTTTGGGTGCCTGCAACTGCATCTTATCTAATACAACTTTTTTTAATTCAAAGATCTTTTTGTGATTCCATTCAAGTTACTATTTACACACAATGCCTAATAAGTGAACAAGAGAGCATTGTGGTGCTGCTGGAAACATTTCGAAATTAATGTTAAAATAACACAGTACGAAAATATATTTATGATATTATTATTATTTTGTATAATGTGTGAAATTAGTGAGAAATATAACAGAGCCTTATTATAAAAATACAGCATTCATTATTTCCTATTTTTGTGCTTTATGTTATACAGTACAAGCGGATTTGCGACCTGCAACAAGGTTCTCCAAATTGAAAGTTGTTGTGTATCGAGGTCCTCCTGTAGTCCACACACATTTAGCTACTTAGTTAATACTTTTTTGCTAAATTTTTACCAGTTTATACAGCTGGGTATTTAACTACAGCAGTGAGGGGACAGCAGGTGGCATGGTGGTCAAAGCTGACGCCGCACAGTCGAAAGATGTGGGATCGAATCTCTGTTCTTACTGCATTAGCAAGGTGCTAACCCTGAATTGCTCTGGTAAAAAGTTACCCAGCTGTATAAACCAGCAAATTGTTCTAAGTAGCTTATTGTATAAACTTAACACTCTAAGTCACTTTGGATTAAAGCTAAGTGAATAAATAGTAATAATTCAGCTTATGGAACTCACTCAGTAGCTGGTTCCCTCCTGGGAGTGAAACTCATGAGTTTCACGTTTGAAGAATGAGCCCTTAGCCCTTAAGATTCTGTAGTATTTGGTTTCTCTTTGAAATCATCCCATGGTTTAACATTCTCGAAACTTTACAACTATCCGAGTCTTCAAAATGAACTAAAATGACAAACAATAAATGGCGAGGGGTTGAACGCACCTCCAGTACTCCTCGCTGGGGCTAGTCCTCTTGGTGCGGTTGAGCATCTCGGTGACATTGGCCAGCGAGCCATTGGGCCGCGAGGTTCCCACCACACCGCTGCAGTCCTGCGTGTTCCACGGGTTGTTGCAGTAGGTCCATGGCAGCAGGGTGGTCATGGACATGAAGAAGTAGTAGAAGGCGATGCAAATTACCACGTTGTAGTAGATGCCGATGTACGTGGACACCACCATCATGCCATAGCCCACCCCTGGAGGAAGAACTGTCAGGTCAGGAACAGACCCTCAAAGCCCCCAAAACGTGCGTCACTCTTGACTGTTTTTTACACCGTTTTAAAAAGCTCTCTGAAGACAATAGTATTAACCTCGTATTACCTGGTTTACTTAAATATGCAGGTGGAAAACCTACAAAGTTAGTGGTTCACCAGACATCTAGATGACATGAACCACACCCCAAGTGTGCACTGGAACGCAAGGTTACCGGATGGATCAGGGCTCAGAACCACCAAGATACCATAAATCAAGGATAGGTTTTTTGTTCAGAAGATTTAAAAACCTCCTTTCAGAAATAATGCTAAGAACATAAAATATTCAAACATTTACTTTTCTGTGTGATCGTATGCATCAACTTATTTTTTTTTATTTGTCTGCTTCTTTTCACTCGTTTTTCCGTTCAGGTGTACAGCGGGGGCGAGAGTCTCACCTTTGAACATGGGGCTGACCTTCCACACCCCCAGGCAGCCGAGGCTGGCAAACTGTCCGAAGGAGAGCTCCAGGAAGAAGAGCGGAATCCCACAGAAAACCAGCATGATGAAGTAGGGGAACATGAACGCACCTGGAACAGCAGAAACCAGGAGGTCAGCGGCCCTCAACGGCACTTTCCCACCGAACACACAGACTCTGAACACGGACCACAGCAAGCCCATGGTAACAAATGAATACAAAACAATAAATGGACAGCAAAACAAGCAACAAATTTATTGTACACCGGCTCCTCGTGTTAGGGCAAGTTACAAATTTATATATTGCACCTACAGTAAATGTACATTTTCTTATTTTTTAAAATTGTCAAGTGCACAGAATATACACAGCACTGTGGGACCCCCCTCCGTCAGCTGCTGCCATGGCTTATAGAGTTGCGGTCTGGTGTTTGGGGTGTTGCTGAGGATAAGAAGCACCACTAAGAAAAAGAACTGTCTTACAGTGGAGGCCAGGGTAGAGATGATAAAGAAAGTTGAAAGTGGAGAGGAGATGCCAAACATTGCGAGTCGATGGGATGAATTATTGTTTATTTTAGGTTGGCTTAAAAAATCATTGTTTTTTTTGTTTTTTTTAATAGAACCTAGTTAGTAAGTAAACTGACACAATTTTCATTGTCTGTATTATTAACCTTTTTGTTAGTTTGGCATAAAAGTTACTTTGGAGTTACGAACAAAAGGAGCTGCAAAACAAGTCGAGGAGCCGGGGTACCGGGTTTGGGACTCTTTGCTATTTTCTGTCTATACTGGTGGGTCCTCGATAATGACATCCCCACAGGGACGTGACATCACCGCGACTCAGGCCGAGACCCACAACCAGGCTGCCTGACGCCGTTGAACCTTGAGCTACAGCAGACGTGCGGCCCTCTATTTTCAGACATTACGTGCCCACACAACTGGGAGGCCCTTTTATGGTGAGCATTGTTGAGTGGAAGGAGTACCAGAGCCATAAAACAGTACAGCATTTGGAAAAGGAAACGGTGATGTGGTATGATTTTAAGGAAGCTGTTTATTTTTCCGGTGCTTATCCCACTGCTTTTATCCAAACCTTGTAGTTTTACCCATTTATATAGCTGGGCAGCTCGGGGAATACGTTTCTTGGTGGGTGTAACAGTAGGTTTAGTATTAGGGTCCCTGGGAGCCAGCGACATCGCAAGTCCGCATCTGTGAAAATTACTCAGCATAATGCCTAGTTGATGCAAAAACCGCCCATCCACAAAAAAAATAAAAAAAGGGTAGAATAAATACATAAAATGTGTGAGGCATGCTTACCGCCTCCATTTCTGTAGCAGAGATAGGGGAATCTCCATACATTCCCCAGGCCGACTGCGTAGCCCACGCTGGTGAGGACAAACTCGACCTGGTTCCCCCAGTTCCCCCTCCTCAAGTTCTCATCCTTCTTCACCGGCTCCCCTGGAACAGCACCGTTCTGGAATGAGGATTGAAGACAAAATGAGAGTGGAGCTTCCACGGGCAAAGGGTCGCATGAAGACTGAACATCCGCTGGAAGGACAAGGGTTTCCATCTCAGATCCAAGTTCAGGTGCGCATAACTTTGGTTCTTGACTTTTGAATGCATTCAGTCATAAAGGAAAAAAGAAGCTCTGTCAAAATTTTTGTTATGAAAAATAATAGCAATTTGTTAAAGTTGGCTGGTATGGTTCTCTGTACTCTGGGACACATTTTAAGTTTTATTTAGTGAATTTCATGATGTTTCCCTGGGTTTAATAGGTCATAAAGAAACAAGTCCACATTTAAAAATGCATAACTTTTTAAAGCAAATATACTGAAATTGAATTTTTACATGAACGAGTACCTGCTTACTAGGCCTTCACCTACTTCTTAACACATTTGTTTCTAAAACAGAAAGCCACAGTATGTGACACGCTAAAGCAAAGACACTTAAATTTATTTAAATATTTTCTTTGATACAACATGCATAGTGCGGCACTGTTACACAGCAATGCCACGTACCGAGGATACTAAGCTCAGATGCCATCAGTTCAGGTATAATACTGAATAACAACTGTGACAAAGCTTCATGACCGCGATCAGGGATACCTGAATAAAAGAAATCTTTAACACCAAAACAAAAAAAAAATAGATTTCACAGGAATCTGAAACTATATTCAGCATACATGACCTCTGGATTTGAGGTGAACTCCTTTCAAGTTGATTTTATGTGAACCAAAATGTGTTGCCAGCAAAATTATTTAAATAATAATGGAAAAAGCCAACAAACATTTGGCTTGGCCTCAGACTTGACTATATTTTCTCCATCTGTTCACATCAGATGGTCTTTATCTTTGGCCTTTGTTGTAACCTCGGGAAATGACCCGGGAATGTGCCACAGTCTGCCTTTTCAGCCAACCAAGCACAAGTGCTGTTTGACAGGAACCTTAGGGACCACAACTTCATGTTGTTGTGACCTAATACCTTCATGGTGCTCCACCTTTTTTTTAAGCCTGTGAGAGGGTTCTTATGAAGTCTCCTGGATTTGTTGAGAAATTGGGGCATGTGTTCATGGAAAGACGCCTTGTTGCACCTTGTTGCCCCCCCAAAGGGAGCGTGTGAGAGTTCCTTGTGTCGGCAGCAGTGACTGTATGAGTGTGTATGTGGCTGGGCTGTCAGCACGGCCCAGAATTCCCCATTCACACTGCGATCTACTTGCTGGTTTGACCCGTGTCGCCAAACACACACACACATACACACACTCCTTATCACAGCACCATCTGAGCCTGTGCAGCTCCCCAAGCAAGTCCAACAAGATGGTCCAGACGCACTCGATGGCTGCGCTTCTACTTTGGGCTATAACCCCCTTGGGACTTGTCTTGTTTTCAAGCATCTGGACATGGAAGCATCACAGTAATTTACACCAAAGTAAAATTTTACACCTTAAGTCAACTTTTGCACATCTTGTGACCCTTGATGGGGAAATGTCTTTATTTTTGCACGCCTGCCCAGCAACATTCCCGTGACAAAATGAAAACAAACAACAAATGACATCGGCTAACTTTCCAACATCGTGCGCCGTTCTGGCTTGGATGCCTACTGCTGCAAGGCAGTTTTTGGGGAAAATGACCCCTTCGCACCCACACCAGAGTAACAGCCTCAACTGTGATCTAGACCTGGACTTGTGCACAAAACGTTCATTCAAGGAAGGGCCCTGCAGGGCGAGGTACCCAGCATAGAGGACCGTAGTAAAATATCCGGAAATAAAACTTGACAAAAACTAAAACGTAAGCGGGCTGCGTGGTAGAGATGCTGCTTCAGACCTCAAGAACCCAGATTCAAATTCAAAAGTAGAACTCTTAGACAACATGTGTACTCTTAGTTAAGGCATTAAAAAATAAATATTTTAATATACATGGGGAGAATCATAGTTAAGTAGCGTAACTTTGTCGCTTTGGAGAAAAGCATCAGCTAAAATAATATTTGTAAATGCAGACCGGGAAACCCATAACATAACAAAGACAAAGTCAAACTGCAACAAACACATATACTAACATTAGTTGATTTAACAAATGCTTTTCTCCAAAGCAGTGTATAATTCAGGGTAAAATAAATAGAAAATACATAATGTACCGAAAAAAGCTCTAAAAGATGACCATCTAAGGATACAAGGATGTGAAAATAGGTGCCAATTTGTTTCATTTCATATAAAGGACATTTTGACTCCCTTATGATGATCAAAACTGAAGTTCAACAGCTCTCGTAAGTGTGTTAAAGTTTCTGTGTGGTACCCCCACTGGGGGAGGACTTCTGTGGACCCCTCATTGGGGGGAATATAACTGGCCGGAATCGATTCTGGATTTACGTCAGCTCTGTATGCTCACATCAATGTGACCTAAAGGTTCTGTGAGTGTTGCTATGTGTTGTCTCGCTTTACTCTCAAACACACACACACACACACACACACACACACACACACACACACATATATATCCCCAGCTCTCCCACACACTGCGCTCCAATGCCCAGGTGTAATGGCCCTTTGCTATTCGCTTCACAGCCTTCCTTCACTGGGCGCCATGCGGTGCCATCCATTCAGCGCACACCCAGCTGGGCCCATCTGCCCGTCTTACGTAAGCCATGCACATGCTCCCCATGTCTCCGCAGGGGCCCCTTCCAGGCCAGAGGGCCGGGGGACTCTCTCTCCCCTATCCCCCGCTGCCTCCTCCCTTTTCCAGTAGGAGGGGTCGGGGGGTCTGGGTCCGAATCCGGTACCCTTATGGAGGTGCAAGAGCAGTGTTTCAAATGCTGCGGAGAACGGCTATCAAATTCCGAGCAGTGATGCTGGTCTGAAGCTCAAATATTAGCTCAGGTGAAGGGCCAGCAGCCTGAAATAGGAGCGCTGGCTCGTGCTTAAATTGGTCAGGACTAAATATGGGTCACTGGTCATTTGAATGCACTGAAATGGAGCCACCGTTGACAGATGCAGGAGGTTTAAATAACAATAACAACAAGAGTGCGTAAATGCGAGTTACCAAAATACAGAAAATAAAAGTAAGCGGGCTGAGCACAAGGAGTGAGTATATGCACATATGCAAGGATCCACACAGACAGGCACACCCATGTCTACAAAGAGGGCCATGTTTGATTTGACTGACTGCTCCTGGAGTGACCCCTTCCCACCGGTCTGGCTCAGCTAAAGGAAGCGCCGCTTGAGATAAGGCCTGGAAAACCGGGGAAGGAATCTGGAGCAGAGGTCGCAGCCCGAGGATTTCGGACCACCTGGAATGCAGAGGGCAACGCTGGCCTGGGGGAGCCGTTTTCAGATACCACAGTGGACCTCCAGCACCCCCCAAAAATGTTTTTATGACAGTAAGTGAGGACAGACCAGGTTACTATGCCTGCAGGAAGATGGCGACTCACGTGAATGCGGTACTCCTACAACGCTGTCGCTAAAGTCAACCTCCTTTTGTTCACAGGCAAAACAAGTAATGGCCGCAGGCACGCCGTTTTTCACCCCGAATGTGAACATGGGGGTGGTCAGCTGCGGTCTGCGTGCTGCCTCTGTGGATGAATGACCGGGAGAGACAGCTGACGGTGAAGGTTCTGTTTCAAGCGGTTAAGGTAAAGCAAACACATTGTCATGGCCTCAGCCTTGTAACACTTTACCAGGTTAACCAACTGATGGTATGTTACTCAATAACAGTGCTTTGCAAAACAAACAATAGTTAACCAAAGTAAAACATGGTTCCTTGTATCAAGTAGGATCAGTTTAAACTCCAAGTCCTTATAACTTTTAACAGGCCCCCCCAGTTAACTTGCCTAACATATACATTGGTCATCACAGTGTTCCAGTTGAGTCTGCTGCCCAACTATTCCGCAACCCAGAAATTCTCACTGAAAAATGTCACCGAATTTGGTTTGTTCCACAATGCACGCACCTTGTGAAAGGACAGAACGCAGCATATATTCAGCTTAAATGCCATATTGAGGGAACCAGTGTCAGCTGTCAGGAGAGACCCCCTCCGCCATCGATGTGGCCCCTGTGTCAGCACAAAAGAGGTGCCAGATGGGGTCCGATTTCACGGTTTCTTCTTATTTATTCCTCCTGTATTCCAACAGCTAGAGCTGATACTCAAAAATATGCGGTAGTGGCACTCCTACATTTTGCCCTTAGTATTGGGAATTTTTCTTTAGTATTGGCACTTCTCGCGATCACCAAAAAATCGAAATACTTT
Source organism: Heterotis niloticus (assembly GCA_018136845.1). Classification (NCBI taxonomy): domain Eukaryota; kingdom Metazoa; phylum Chordata; class Actinopteri; order Osteoglossiformes; family Osteoglossidae; genus Heterotis; species Heterotis niloticus. The sequence goes on along the minus strand of CM030898.1, from coordinate 26,463,308 downwards.
TTTTTTTTTTTTGCTGATACTGACCAGTACCTTTTTCCACGCTTAAAGCATTGCCAACATCTACACCTTGATCATCTATATATTTGTCATTTGAACCTCAGTCATGCAGGCAGTTATATGAATAATGTGTACTGGCAAAATGTATCATCAGCCAAATTGTACTTTGACAATTGGCCGTCTGTGTTTTAAGGTCTTCGTCTTTTGTGGAATGCACTTTTTGTTCACCCCGCATTGCTGATCTTGCACTTTGGGAACAAGTGTCTACCTAAATGAAGAAATGTTCATGTAACCGAAGCACTGTGTTAGAGAATGGGGCTAAAATCAATATGCTTCGGGAGAAATCTTCAGGAGAGGCCTATCAGAGTTATCTATACAGAAATGCTTGCATCAAGGTGGCTAAAACACAATGAAAACAACCTGTACATCTAGGCTGAACCACAGTTTCATTGGACGATGTCTTTCTAAGTGCCAGCAGTCAAGCCGGCACTTGGTTATTGCATGAGATTTGTGGGCAGATCCAAGGGCGTGTTTAATTCCACCCAACGGCGATAAAATAAACCCTTATACTCCATGTCCTCAAAGGTCCATTATAAAACCCCTGCGAGGTGTAAGTAATTTCACTAAAGAAGGAGCTCTGAGGCTTTTAACCCTCTTAGCAGTGGGCCAAATCCCAGCAAACTTACGGGGTCCCTCCAACCCTTTAGATAGTGGCTGAATGGTGATGCTCCATGGCTGATTAACTGGCCGCAATGGTGTGTTGTCAGAGGCCTGAAAACTTGGGTGAAGTTGGAGCCTGGGGGCCTCGTGGTGTCTCTGGGTTACGACAGTCAAGGACTTCTGCATAAATGTTGGCAAAACTGTACTGGCTATCGCTAAGGGTTACAAGCACAAAAGAAAAGGATGCAGCAGTCCGATTTTTCCACTCGACAAACGTTTCAGTGTCAGATTACAGTCCTTGCTTCCAGTGAAAATACAAAGATACCAGGATTTTGGTTACTGTTGCATATTCATCTGGTGGTAGCAGTCGATGACACGGTGGTTCTAGCTGTCAAACTGTAATCTCAAGCTGCTTGGTTCAAATCCCACTCCTGCTGTAGCACCTTAGGTCAAGGTATTTACCCTGAATAAATACAGCAAGAACACCCTACTGTATAAATGGGTAAATTGCTGTGAAGTCGATTCGCAAACATTTTTAGGATAAAGGCAACATCAGATAAGTAAAGGTTAACAATAACTGTTGGCTAGGAAGGCTCTTGAGGAATCCCATCTGGGTTTGTGTACAAGGTTGTTTATGCACCTTTCCATGAGGACTATAAACAGGATGCAGAGGTGGTGATGTTACAGCTGATGCAGTCAGAACACAGACCCTTTCTTATGTTTTTGGACAAAATTTGGTTCAACTAGTTTATAAGTTGCTATCATGCAGTGTAAATAAGTGTAGTAAGTACATGAACTGATGAGCGTGAATGTGTGTATGCAGGCAAGGGTGCTCGCATGTGTGTCTGTGCACGTGTACCCATGAGGGTGAGCATTACTTCACTACAATAGGCTGTCAATCTGTCCAGGGTGCACCCAGTTGCTGGCTGAAAGATGACTTTTTAACTTCTTATTTGTACTTTATGAAACAGGGTTCGTGAGGGACAAGGAAGGGAAGAGGAAAGGCATGAGCTCGGAGTTATTTCAACAGCAGGTCACTCATTAAAACTGGCCGTAACTATGGCCCAAGTCCTTTCACCTCGTGAAAATGCATTTCCGTGCCTTGTCAAAGGCTGCCTGGACAGTCGGTAGCAGAAAACTTTTTTTTACCAGTGACCCCAAATGGCTGACTTCTAAAGCACTCGGATGAACAACTTCTCCAAGTTAATCTAATGGGATGAGAGCCCATCTGTAGAGCTTCGAAAGCATTAAAGTGTCAATTCCATATATTCACACCGTTCAGGAAGTCTGAGCCAAATGCCTTTGCCATCAGAGCCCATGAAAGCCCAAGTGCCATTTAGAAGACATTAAGCATTAACCGCTCATGCTTGTGACAAATCCCTTACATTGGGTCACAATGTGGTTTATGTGTAACATGGGGAGTAACTGTGGAACAAACTGCTAAACATTAAACATCAGCAGAAAGTGACAAAATATTCAGATTCATATATAATTGATAGGCTGTGTGAATATGGTACCAAAAGGGAGGGTCTCACCCCATTAATACAGGCGAGCCTCAAAGACGTTTTGCCGAACACACAATTGCGATCGGTGCCTTTAGAAGCCCTTTGCTCCGATTCATTGCGCTGCATGGCTGAAACGTGCGGGCGCTGGGGTGGTGGACTGTCACTGTGGATTTGTGCCTGTTGCCTGGGTTCGGTCTCTGTGTTCGCTTAACTACATCATTCAATTAGCATCCAGGATGGGTGTTAAGTGGCGCGGCAGAGTAGCCCACAGAGCCGAGGGGCTGGCAAGCTGTTCACCTCTCTCTCTCTCTCTCTCTCTCTCTCTCTCTCTCGCTTTCCCTTGCTTGACCCTTCCTTCTACCTGCCAAAGTCCGTCTCTCTCTCCCTCTCGTTCCTTCGTCGCATGCTGTGCCGGCCTCTCATTAATGCACGATGGACTGATGCTGACAATCGGCCCGACACGTGACCCATGCGCCACTGATGGACAAAGATCTGAAGGGAACGCCCAGGTCATGTTGATCTTAGCAGTGGCAAGACATTTCAAATTTGTATTAAAGAAAATGGCTCTGACCTACCATTAGCGTTCTTTACTCAACAGTTTGGCTTCAGATCAGCTTAGATTCGACCACAGTTAGTTTAACAGTATCCCGGCCGGTTTCTGCAGACTTGGTTAATGAGCTATTGTCAAGAAGCACAGAAATCCCAAAGTTAAGATGTTATGGTACTACAGCAAGAAAAAAAAGCTGAAATGGTCCCTTGAGCAGAACATCTCCAAAGATGAGTTATGATCACTGACCCAGTGAGGAGGAGGTGGGCAAGATGCTGGCATGCATGACACTCCAAACCCCATGTCCTATCCCTAGGGTGTGTTGCCTGTGCTGCAGGCAATACCGCACTACTGTGGGCAATAGGGCCTGGCCAGCTGGGTGATGAGGGAACAAGCGGGTCAGCACATACATTGCACCCTAACTGGCACATACACACACCCAGACAGAACGCTGCACCTGGGTCTTGCTGGAGCAGCAGCTGAGCATCAAGAATTTTTCAAAAGTTCAGACGAAATAACCACATCTTGGGCACTTTAAAAGGCTGGTTTTTGGGACACAGTTTGCGCCATCACTAGAAATTCTCCACAGAAAATCCTTCATAGTATAGAACTAGGCTTAATCTGTGCCCAGAATGCCAGTCGAAAGAGAAAGTCAAGTTCAGGAACAAGATACCTCATGCAGATCTATTGTGCGCCAGTGACTGATCACTGCTCCCGCACCACTTTGGTGCAACAAACTTTTCCGCCTTTGCATCGTACATTTAGAGGCACCTCCTGCTGGCCTCTTTACTTACGTGCTAAAAAATCTGCTGTTAAGTGTTAGCACTTATAAATAAACACTCTTGTCGAGTAATACACTTTGTAAGTGGAAATCTTCAGCGTTCAAGAACCGGGATAAAACTTACACGAAAACCCTTCTGAACTCTTGCAATCAGTACCTACATGATAAGTTGAACGGTTAAGAAATAACCTGGTGTTATGAAATGTAAGATTCGGTTGAAGCCAGCTTTCCTGGAGGACTAGCCAACACGGCGGCGACTCGTGTTCCTGATAGGGACGACTGTGGCAGTCAGAACGTTTCACACACCAGCCCTTTGAGCGTGGTGGAGCCCACAGGGAGAACGCGGAGACAAATGAACGTCTTGATCGCTTCCTTCCCGGAGCTGCAAGACCATGCCAGCGTTGCATGGAGACGCTGCCTGGTGACTCGCGGAATGGGGTCCCCCATTGCCAGCTAGCTCAGGGGTAGGACATGGTAAGTCAGCTGCTCACGCAGTCACCCCCCTCCACACCCGCCACCGCTTGCCTTGCCATAGACCTTTCATTGACATGCAGGCTCCAACATGAAGCTTCATGGGAGGTCATACTCCGCCGTTCATCTCTAACTTGGTCATTCACTTTAGCAAGAACCCATATTCCCCACCCAAGAATCTCTCGCCACATTCTCCACACTTATAACAGCTGTGGCTACATTTTCATCTGTGGCTACAGTTTAATAGATATTTCAATAATTCATCAATGTCAGTATTTTGCGTTACTGTATAATGTTTAACACAGTTTGAATTCTCCACTACATATGGCTGTTGCAGTGCTATGTTTATTTTCAAAATTTAAAAAAAAAAAAAGAAATTCCCAGCAAGTTTCTGACTAATGATGAGCTTCATCTTAAATCGAATTTCACCATGTTTGTACCATACAAATGTAGTAAATACAGAAGTAGGCTGCCGCAGAAGTTATGTTCTATACCATTAGTTCTTTTCATGGAAACGCAGTGAAAGGGAAAAAGCGAGAGAAAAAGATATGTCTTTTGGAATCTGGAATACCTGATTAACTATGAAGACTTTTTAGCCAAAATATCAGGTGCAAAATATCAGGTACACAATGCAGACCTCAAGCATGAAAATGTATTTTTTGCCCAATCTGATGGTGAGAACAGCGCTTCAAAGAATGCCAATTAGAGGACTTTCCCCAGTTAATTTGTTTAACCATTATTATCATAGCAGCTATTCACACACCAGGAAGTATAATAAATGCCTATATTCCTAAAAGTATCTTAGATAAAGAGAAAACACGATCAAAATAATACCAATTAAATAAAGGCAGATTTCTTTCTTTCTTTACTATTGATTCCGCAAAAGGTTCTGTGCCTCCTCAGAACCCTGACACGGTCATGTAATCAGTTTGAGTAAGTACAATAAAAAATACATGCTAGATACAGCATTAAGAAAAACAACTGACAAAAATCATATGTAAATCACAAATAAGATAGCAATAATGCAAAATAAGGTACAACAAATAACAAATAACAAAATATAAAGCCTTACAGTACACATGGCCACAAAGGAAAGGTAGCAAACGGATGTTTTATGTCATTAGTGCCGGTGTAATTTGTAATTCCTATAACTCAATATAGAAATGTCGATGAGATGAAACAGAAATACTTCTCAGACTGCATTCATGACTGTTATACTTTGTTGTACCTCAGACTTATACATTAATAGTTCGTAGACCCAGTAGTACCAGTTTCCACAGGTTTCAAACGACTGATCCTATAATCAACATGAAGCAGAAACATTGGTCCTAGCTTGTTTTATTCTAGTTGCAGTTGATTTTTAATGATTAAATAAAGTTTGTGATACGATTAAAGCAGGGGAAAAAAATTCAGGAGATGCAGCTGCTTTTCTTCTCAGGAACCAAAGCTCCTCTGTGCAACTACAGGAGAAGCTGACTGTTTAAGCACTAATTAAACTTTCATTTTGAAGGATCTCAAAGTTGGTCAGAAGTGCCCGCTGTGCAATTATTGCTGCTCACTGTAGTTCTTATTACTCCAATTACTGCTCAAGCATGCCTTAGGTTTGGAGATGCCATCAGACAATTGTATTCCCTCCAACTGAGCAGATGGAGTTTTGAGGAGAGCTTGCTCCTTCTTTTGTTGAACAAAAATGAAACTAACACTAATGTGGAGCTTCTACAGGACTGTTTAAAGGCTTTCTTGTAGCATAAATTGTAGAAAGTCGCCCAGATGTGTACTTTGCCTTGGTCCTGGTGAGCTTTATAATGCTTTTCACAAGAATAATTTGGGTGTATTCCTGATGGGTCAACCTGCTACTGGCACCTGTTCCATGGGCCGCTCTGTCAAACACATTTAGCTCTCCAGTGGCTTCTGAAATCCCACATCTAAAGCTATACAGACAGTTCTATCAAGCAGCATCAGCACCAAGTCAAATTCAGAAGTTTCTGGGTCCATACCTGGCTAACTTATTATTACTTCATCTTCACACCAGATTGCTTGAATCACCATTTAATGTCAGCTATGTCTTAAACGGTGTTGAGAATAGTTTTAAAATTCTTAGTTTACTGGGTAAGCAGTAATATAAGGTGGCAAGTTCAGTGTGGTAAGGATGTAAGGGGGGTGTGTTGAGAGTTCAGAGGCTGAGATGATCACTGAAAGCACAAAGATTTAGCACACCAGGGAGAAGAGTGACATTGAAGATCAAAATGAAACCAGGCCAATTTTCCAGGTGGTCAAAGTTAACGCACGATGCACACGATACCCTTTAAACTACGTGAAAAGCACATCCTCTGACAAAATATGGGACCCACGCTGCACAGATGACCCTTGAGTCCTAGACACTTTTCTGCCACTAGTAATCCAGCATCTTTTTGGAGACAATGATATCAGTTCGCAAAACCTCTTTAGAAACCCAGGACAACATGCGAGGACTGGTCATTGGAGATACTGACCCTTCACGGAGTTCAACAAAAGCAAAAAACACCCATACTGGGCAATTACTGAAAAAGCATAATAACAACGTAACCCAAAAGGAACACCACGCCGAGCAACCTTTATGTGTCCGTACATATATCCTCACCCAAGAGTGCAGAAGGAAAACATTTACTAAATTTTGGCAGAAACAAAGAAGGTAATCATTTCAAGCCAATGTCACTTACACATATAGAGCACTTTAGTCAGGAAAGTTTTACCTTTTAAAAAAATACAATAACTCACGCATCTCAGCTATCAAAGATTAAAGTTTACCTACCGCAAGCAGCCCCATTTTTTTCCTCCACAGCCTTTAACAAGGTTTAGGTGTATTAATGTCTATATTCTTTACGCTTGATATTCTACAATAAGAAGGTCTCTCTGCCTTAGCAGCAGCGGAAGAAAGGAAATCACAGCATTTGGCTCTCCACATAAATCGGAGGGAAGCAAACTGCCATAACGGATATCTATATATTTTATTTTAAACAAATCTTCCTTGGGAATTGTTCAACTGACAAGTCCCGAGGCCACTGGAAAAAGGGCGAGTTAAAAGAATAAATGCAAGCCAGACCCCCTTTTTCTTCCGGAAACTTTCGCACCCCTTTCTCCTCCAAGTCTCTGAGCTACAGTTACCCTGCCCACTTCCTTAGAAACTATCGCACACCCTTTTGCCACCACCACAACCAGAGCCTCCCACCGCAATTAGTTATAAAAACTTTTTACTTCTGCCCACACGTGGGCTGGTTTTTAAGGAGGCCTGCCTCCCTCCTCACGTGGTGAGGGGGCTATTGAGTCGTCACGGACCCCCTGAATGATCGCTGAAAAATAAGGCGGTGCGGACAATGGGTCGTCTTGATTAATTCAATTCATTCTTTCAGGACCCCGCACCGTCGTCCGGGCAGCTCTGCACAATTGCTGCTTTGATAGTCAGACAAAGTCGCTCCCCCCTTCGACAAAAAGCATCCTCCATCCCCACTACTAAACAAAACAAAAAATGTATAAAATTAAATTTTGGATTTAAAAAAATCCACTACTGATTTTTTTTTTTTTTTTTTTTTTTTTTTTAGATTTTCAGGTAGAATAGAAAACAATGACAACATGGAGAGGGGGATGGATGCATGGTAGATGGAAAGATGAGATGGATGATCGGTAAGAAGGGGTTAAAGACTGACCTGGTCGACAGTGCAAGCCGCATTGTTGTTGGACTCCGACATGATTTGATAGTGTGTCTGGCCGTTCTCTCTCTACCACTCTTAAAGTTCTCCGTTCACACCTTCCTGCTCGCTTCCGCTGGGGGGTCGGGGGAGAACATCACCCTCCCTTTCGCTCAGCCCTGATTAATGCCTGAATTATTTTCACCTCATTTCATCTGATGGAGTTTTCTGTTTCCTCTCCGCCTCCCTCAATCATTCAACATGGGAGCTCTCGCTCTCTTTCGCCCACCCTCCCTTACTTTCCCTCTCCTCCTGCTACACATCCCATTGCTCTAGCCCCCCCCTGTAAGTTCAAGAAAATGTAGCTCCAACCTCCCCCCATACTCCAGCTTCCCCTATTCGAAGACAGAACGGAGATCCACTGCCTTCACTGCTCCCTCTGTGGTGAATGGAGTTATTGTCATTTCGGCACCTTGCTGCATACAAAGTAATGAGGGGTTCACTACTTTGCTGCCAGTCAGCTCTTCTGCCAAGCTCCCTCAAGTGACTGAGGGGTAAAAAAATAAATAAATAAATAAATAAGGAAAAGAGACTGACCGCGTGCTTCTGTGGGACTCCACTCTATTGCTCGTCCCCTGTTTCTTCCCTTATTTCCTAAGCAGTCGCATTCAAGACCACCAACACTGCCATTCACAAGCACTTGACTCCCAAATCCTTGTCTCTTGACACTGCCAGCTCCCCTTCTAGGTACCACAAGAGGCTGAAGAGGAGGATGCCCTTTGGGCACTGTCTGCCATGGCTGGGGGTAGGTACAGGGGAGGAAATACAGGGGTGGATGTCAGTGTAACCCAAAAGGTTCGGTTCTCCATGTTTCCGTGTGTGTGTGTGTGTGTGTGTGTGTGTGTGTGTGTGTGTGTGTGTGTGTGTGTGTGTGGGGATGTACCACCAAAGACTCATACCCAATAAGCGGTGAACAAATGAAGAAAGTAAGGGCAGAAGAGCAACAGCAAAGTGATTCAGAAGAACAGATAAACACTCTGACCAGCAAAAGGGCCATTTGCCAGTAGCCCTTCTAACCTCACCCAACAAAGGCTCCTGTCAGAAATCAACAGACATGTGGCACGCGGCCTAATGAGGATTTTGATGGGGAGAACAGTTACGTGCTTTTTAAAAATCGCCTGTAGAACCTAAAATGTGACTGACAGCAGGAAGCCTTGGGCATATTGTTGGTGTAGCTGGCATAAAGCAGCACCTGTGAATGGCGTGTGTGGTGTGTGTGTGTGTGTGTGTGTGTGTGTGTGTGTGTGTGTGTGTGTGTGTGTGTGTGTGTGTGTGTACACGAAGCACCGCTGAAGCCATAATGCCAGACTGCTTTTTAAACAAAACAACCTTTAAAACACTTGGACCAACATGGTTTATACACAGAGGAAATCCCACCTATTCCACATCTGGTCTTATGTTTCAGTTCTGCTTTGAAAAGGTGAATATTTTGCAAAATCAAGACTTTTAAATTTCATGAAAGTTCCATTAAAAAAAGGAACAAAATCAAACTCATAAAATAAACAGAGATCATAAAATTAATTTTATTCAGAGGAGGTTTATGCACTGCTGCGTGGAGACACAAACAAGATGTGCATACAACAGCTGTCACTCACGCCCTGTGAATTCTTCCATGTCACTAAAAAGCATTTTTTAAGTGAAAAAGTTCTGCCAGTAAGCCATTTTTCAAACGGGGGTGTAACTCGTAAAATGAAACTTTAAGTAAAAATGAAGAAAATTCATATTGCCTTCTTCCTCTCAAGGTAAGAAATTTGATGACAAGGCTATGGCATCATCATTTGCGATTCATTCATGACTGGAATATAAAGTCACGTTTTCGTCTATGATGTGACATGGGAGCGCTACCCGGTGCGTCATTCCTTCTCCAAATCCTCATTTGTTGCATTATATAAGCTATCGGCTCAGCATATTTGAAGGGTCAACATCACGTGAGTTCATCCAGAACTGTAGGTAGAACCCAAGGGAACGTATGTCATGGAATGAAATTCCAACAATGATGATGTGAAAGAAAAGGTGCAAATTGAGCTTTTTTGTTATTATTTCACCGTTGCAAATAGTTGCATGTTTATTGCCCTGGCAGTCAGAGTGGATGTCCTGATTGATGGTTGTAAAACTTCTGAAGGGCTGTTTGGACATTTGACGGATTCCTTTGCTAGCTGGCTGTGAACTTTAGTCTACAAGTTTGTTCCCACTAAATCGAAATATAGGTAAAGTCTTTTTCTTTCCTTCTACAACACGCCCTCTGGGCAATGAGGTAAACAGAAGAGCAAAGACAACGTCCTACTTGGAATGGACATCTAGCTTCAGTGTGTGCATTTTTCCCCCTTTCAAAACATTTAGAACCTTGACTCACTGGACTCAAGTGCCACCCAGGGTCCATCTGGAGAGGAGCCCTGGAGGGCAGCCGGAGGGGTGCAGGAGGTGCTGCGGGAGCGGCGACAGGAGTGGGCCGAGCCGGGCCACCAGCCGAACTGAGGACAGGTTGACACCGCGGCCATTAGAGAAACTACAGGGGCCGCAGCCAACCCCCATTAGCCGGACACAAGAAAGTCGGCACATGGCATAATGGGTCACATTTAATGAGGAGTTTGCGTGATGTTATTTTGACTGGGGAGTATCAATGGCAAAAAGGAAGGGCTTGTGGGTAGGGACTCCACTGGGATTGGAGACAAAAAGCACTTTGAAATGCAGAGCCCATCCTATCATGCTGTCTGCTGGGAGCTAGCTGTCTTAATTGGCCACTTTATTTCTGCTATTTAGCCCCAGTTAATGGACGCAGATGTCATGGTCTTTATTTGGCCAGATTTGCTCTAATCGCCCACGTTTCTTTTCCAGCCGCTCTTATTAGAGAATAACTGTAGCGAGATCATAGGTGTCTGAGGCCAGCAACTGCTCGGTTGGGTTCCCTGGAGCACCGGGGGACCTTCCGATGCCTGGATGTACCTTGTAGGCTAGGAGTCAATGAACGAACCCTCAACACCTAGCGGAGATTGCTGGGTAGGGATAGGAGGTGCCGTAGGGTTGTAGTCAAGAGGTCTTTTAGCCTCGCGTGGAAAATCCCTACAGGAAACCCAATGGCACGAACAAAATGGAAATTGAAGACTGGCTGAGGGAGTTTAATGGCTTGTGCGGCACGCAAATATCTATCAGTGGTCATCAGAGAGCAGATGGGGAAAGCACTGTTGCTACAGGAAACAGTGGTGTCCGAGAGAGAACCTGTGGAAGGTGTCTGGGTAATGGAGACAAGGGGATCATTTTATTTCTGAACTTCCAGTCCTCGATTTTCATTGCATGTAAGGGGTTGAGTGGACAAGTTTACAAGCACTTGCAGCTGTACGACAACAGTCTCACCAGTCTGCTGCCACCATCAGATGCGCATTAAGTTACAACAGCTATACCCAGATAAAGACTGTGAGAATGCGGTCCTTGAAGCTGTACAACACTTCTCCCATCAGCAAATCAACAACCATACAGAACGCCCATGTTTAGTGGTCATGGGTGCTGTGTTTGAACTCTAAGGTTGTAGGTTCATGTTCCACTTCCTGCTGTAGTACCCTTGAGCAAGGTTTTACTCCAAAAACTACCCAACCTTATGAAGGCGTTGGTACATAGCTTAAGAGGGATGTGGTGGCCCTGGGGGGCAAAAGAGGTTTGTTTTCACAGCACAACAAGGTCTTGAATGTTTGCAGACAAAAGCCAACACCGCACTGACCGTTGCATAAACAGACATGGGCAACATTGACGGGTCTTTATTGCATCACACAGGTCCTGAACCGCTTATCTGGTGTGGGGTTTGGATCCTTCAGACATGCACCCAAGAAGGCAAGGGCAAACCACTTCCATTCCTCCTCGCCTCAGAAATCTAGTGGTCACCTGTAAGTACGATTCGACTCGACAGCACTTCCACACGCAAACTCACGTAGCGCAATACCGAACGTTGCATCAACTAAATGAGTAAATATAAGACCCATTAAGGGATAGAAGGTTATCAAAAAAGCTGTGCAGTTTGCATCACAATCTGTATTTTTTGGATCAAGTTTCATAATAAGGTGTTCCTTCTTAGCCCCTTGTAACCTGATCTTATGATGTCTGGAGATTAATTTTATTTTACTTGGTCAATATTTTATGCATAGGCAGTTGTGGATAACTGTAAATAGTTTTACAGATTTACTGTTTGGTTTGGCATCTTAAAGGCTGTACAGTAGTTCCTCTCATAGCTAGAGTACAGTTCTACGTCTATAGTCGCCAGGTCCAGCCAACAGTGGTCCCTTAGTTCAGCGTGGGGTCCCTTTGTCAAAAGGTTATTTTAAGTTTGCCATTTCTGACAATAAGATTTGATCCCATATCCGCACGTGCCATTTTGAGCTGCAGTTCTTGGAGACAAGGCCTTCAGAGAATTCCCCTACGAGCTAAAGTCCACAGCCAGCTGGCCAAGGAAGTCCCCAAATGTCCAAACAGTTCATCAGAATTTGTACCACCATCAGTCAGGACATCTGCTCCGACTGCCAGTGCAATAAACAGGCAACTATTTCTGAAATGTCTTTCGGGAAACAGGGTTGTCAGATGTCCCAGAGGCTAAATGGGCTGTAGTTCTCACACAGAAGTTTGATCTTACTATTAAGAACAAAGTTTGTTTTTTTTTTTGTTAAATAAGCGAAAAATGTCAAAACCTTTCAGCTGAAATTCACGTCTGAACCCAAAGCCACGAAAATATCTAATTCCGTTTGAATTACTTTTTTAATTTCGTCATTGGTTATGCTTCCCCCTATAACACCGGTGTTTACCTGACACACCTGGTGGTTAAATGAGTTGTGTGGATGTTTGTCTGGCACAGCGCGTGAACAAGTTATCTTGGGGCAAAATGACGTGACGGCAGCTACACCATCGCACCCTTCTGCAATTTATGGTTAAGTGAAGCGATGTCATACTTCCTCATCTATCACTATGGCTGGAATTTTCTTAATAATCCTACAAGATCCAGTGGAGTGTATTAAAAGCAGGGTATGTTCACGTTGTTACCACAAATCTTGCCAAACTTCCTCTCCACTGGGTTCATTATCCAATGCAGGAAACTGGACCCAGGGACTGGTGCTGGTTTCTTTGTTTCAGGCCTTTGTGCACTAAAGCTCGCCAGGGAAACTCCTGGGAATCTCTTGGACGGCACCAAGGATAGACTTTGCAGAGGGTTCGGAGTACCGCTCGCCTGGCAAAATTTAACGCCTTTGTTGGGGCCACAATACGAACACATTTGTCGGGCAACAGGGTGACAGCCACTTCCTGAGCGGCCCTTCCAGCCCGTCGCAAAGCCGGCGGCTTCACACGGATGCTGGAGCCGGCAGCTCCAAATGCTCGAGTTAACCCAAAGTTTCCACAACTGCTTCCCTCTTGCGCCGTTTGGCTCCGAGGGTCCCAGCTGTTAATCTTTTATAAATAGCGTGTAGCGCACATTCCCTGGGGGGAGCGCGTTCGGGGGGGGTGGTGCAGAGCAGAAGAACTCGGGCACAAATTGAGCCGGAAAGAAAGCACACGACGTACATATTTTTCACAAACATATGGGACCGTTGCTGGGGATGAAAGCGAGGGCCACGTGACTCGGGCCGGCATTCACGTGGACTTTGGCGTCAGCGAATTACGGGAGCAACTGCGGGTTTGATGCGGCGAAACCGGGGGCAAAAGAGGTTTGTTTTCACGGCACAACAGGGCCTGGAATCATTAGATGTTTGCAGACAAAAGCAGACTCTACGCCGACCGCTGCGTAAACAGGGACGGGCAATATGGACAGGTCTTCGTTGCGTCACCGATGAGCCACACCAACCATTTAGAGCCCAAATTCACAAGCCACACACATGCAGCATTCACTTGGCAAAGATCAGAGGTGAGGTTTTAAAGATCATTTTAAAATGTTAAAATTTCTAACTTCATTGTACTTAAACTTCATTTACTTCACCAGAAGCTATACAATGAAAAGAGAGCAACCGGATGAAAAACGTAACATTTTGTGCAACTATTTAACTGTGGGTGTTATAAATCGGAGCGGAGTTCTGCCGATGTATTCTTAGCAAAGTGATAAATACTGGAGGGGGGGGTTGCCTCGCGGGACCCTGAGAACTGCAGGTTCCCCTCATCCCAGGCCTATAACTCCCATTCAGGAAGTGCCGCTTGAGTTGAAGCGCAACAAATTACTTAAAGAAAAGGACTTTTGGGTGGCGTAGACATTTTTGTGTAGTTATTATTACCTGCAACAGATTACTTAAAGAATACAAAGTTTTAGCCGGAGCCTGACCAACCCTGGCTCATTCATGCCCCATTATTTTCTGAACCCTGGAGTTAAAATCGGTCTTGTGCAACTTTTCTTTGTCGAGAACTGTAGGTTTGTGGCAGGGGGGTGCTTAAATAGACAAGGGAGGAAGAAAAACAGAAAAACGGAAATTTTCGGCCTGAGTGGTTTACTAAAATGAAATCTAAAGGCAGTAAGTGAATGGGCCCTTTGCTGGGAAGGCTTTTAAGGAAGCACAGCAGTGGACGTGTCTGGCATTTGGGGTCCCTTGTCCTCCCATTGTGCCTTCTCCGCGGTCGCTCCTCTCTCCTCTCGAGCCCGCGCCCAGGCTGCTGTGAGACGGTGGGGGGGTGGCTCCAGTGTAAACAGAAACTGCATTTGACTGCATCCTTATGCCCCACCACATCTGTTGCCAGGCCTCAAAGGCAGCACGGATGCACGGCTTTGGAGATTCAAGTGCTCATGCCATTTCCGGAGGCGAAGGGTCAGAAGGGGTGACTGACAGCCCAATATGTTCCTTACACCTTACGTAAGTCATACAGCGACAGGCCCACCTTTGTCAGTGATCATTCCACTCATGTTGCATTTCACATCCACATGGGTCTTTGCTCCTTCCCACGCCACTGTCAAAGTTTACATATTCACCCCAGGATGAGTGTATTACCTTTCTCCACTTTTTTTTTTTTTTCTGCTGCTATTTCCTTTATTACTGACCTCTATTTAACCGACGGCTTTATATCATATTGACAATGTTACACAGTCAACTTTGCTTGTTCATACAGCAGGATATTCCATCAGTTCAGGGTAGGTACTTTCATCTTGGGTACTAAAGCAGGATCGGAATTTCAATCCGGGATGTTCACGCTGCAAAGGGATGGCCCTAACCACTATGCCACCTGTTCCATAAATCTAACTTTACGGTTATAACCAGTCATTATTTTCTAATAGCCAGCGTTGCCCCCATGCCATTGAAAGAACAGTCACCTTTACAGAAGTTTTAAAAGATTGGGCTGTAAAAAACACCGTATGTGGCAAACTGTACAAGTTTCCTGTCACTGGCCGTGGTGAGTTAACATTGGTGACGCTGCTCCGAGGCACAGATTGTGGGCCATTTGCTTCAAAGGCTGCGAGGGGGTTCAAGGGACAGAAGACAAATGCGCATCAAGTTCTACTGACAGCGAAAAAGCTTAAAAGGTATAGGTTTCTACTTGTTTAGTCGGGGCATACATGAAATTCTTTAGTGCCAAAATTCTGTCACTGTTATACCTACCAGACTTTTTATAACCACCATATCTTCCAAGTACCAAGAGGTTTAATATGTGAACCAAAAAAATTTTAATAAAAAAAACCCTCATCTTAAATCACTATCAAACAAAGTTTCGTCAATGACATTTTAAAACACCGTTGACCCCCCCCCCCATATGATTGATTTGATTTTTCTCTGGTCGGCAGCAAACAATTAAATGGGAGTTTTTTTGGGAGCTTTGCAGCCTCGTGCAGGAAACCGTGTGGCACTGCAGACGACGCACGTAGCAGATGAAAAATAAAATGTAAAAAGTTTAGTAAGTCATAAATGCACAAAATATATGTATAATATTAATGTATTTTATCATTTAATACCATCGACTAGTCCTAAAACTAGTCAAATCTCAAAAATTTTCTTGGGGGGGGGGGCTCCAGCTGGAGGCGCTCGCTTTGCTACACTTGCATGCTTGCTTTGATCACATAGAGGGGCTGAAAACTTTGTTCAGTTTTTCCACAGTGCGGGAAGGGGCTGAGCCCCTAACCCCCGCGATGTGGGAGGGTCAACTGTACAGGTATCTCTCTAACCTGTTCCTTTATTCTTAATAGGAAAATAACAATGCACCCCAACACCACCGATCAGTTTCCCCCAAATATAACTAAAACAGTCTTAAACCCCTGGCATAAATTTCCTGTCTGCCTTCTCACCATGGTCCGAAATAACATCTGAAAACTCCTAAGAGTGAGTAACAAACCGAAGCAGGGATCCATGAGCACCTTGCGTTTATTGTAAACAATTTGGGTGCTTTGTCAAATGCACACATGTACAGGAAAACCCATCCACGTAATTTTTACCAACAATTGCTCAACTGGTTCTCCTTTACTCAGTTAACAATTACAACCAAAACGGCTGACTGATGTTTCTAGAACTGCATTCCCTTCCCATGATGCCCTAGTTTCAAAGCAATCCCAGGGCTTGCAGATATCATACTCTTTATTGACTTATAAATGGTATCTTGGAAAACATGAAGAATCTGCTGCCAAATTAAGATTGAAAAATTCTCCGTCACCATCTTTGTTGTCTTCATTCATAACTCATTCTTCTTTTATTTAAATCCATTTAAATGTATCGAGATGTGTAACTGAAGCAAAAAATATATAAGAGCAAGTTTCATTGAATTATTTCGCTTAAGGAGTTGAGTCTGTATTCAAACGGATCTAAACTTCGCTCAAGGTGCATGTGGTGAAATGTAGTTTGCAAAGCAACAAAGTTTACAAACAACCATAAAGAGAGGAACAAGAAGCTGCACGGCCCCATCAGATACCTGGTGAGATGACCACAGTACTTTTCAGAGGTCAGTTTTTAATCTCTGCATTCCACATGATCGTGTATTATAAGGTGTTTAGGAATAGCTGTTAAAATGAGACTACATGAACAGGTAAGAGCTCAGAAGTGCATGGTAAATATACCAGGCAAGCTCAATGCCAATGAGAGAAATCATACAGTACCAGTGGGTCGAAGGAGGTCAAGAGTATGTGGTGCTATGAAATCCAATGAGGCAGAAGACCATTAGCATTAAATATCGAGTCAAGTATTGATACAGTGATTTTGTCAGAATAGCTGGATGGCTGAAAAACTGTATTTCTTGACAACCGATCCTTTTCCCAGTTTAAATTCTCAGTCACACTGGCTTTCCTTTATCTCTTGAACAATACAACGGCTTGAATCATTATAGCAACTGAGGAGGAATGCCTTAATCTTTTTGCTTATAAAGGAATTAGACTTCAATATTCCCCACCCTCCACAAAGTCTGCATTACATCGTCTGATGTCTGCAGGCCACTGACCAAACAAGCTAACTTTTTTCTGGTTTTGCCAACTTAATCAGCTCAAGCCAAGGAGCTTTTTCCATTATTTCTGCAGCTTCTTTGTGTCGTATCCAGGGATGAAAAAGGAGCCACTGTAGGACCAATATAGCTCAGTGGGCAATGTAGAGCAGGTGATGTTGAATTGAATTTGACTCATGATGACACTTGCATTATTTCTAAGTTAAGGGAGCATACAAAGTGGTTGACCATTACTTTCTTCTGCAGAATTTGGACTGTGGATGCCATATTCAACCAGTTCAGGCACTGTGAGCCCTAAGCACTACCCTCTTAGCTCCATGCACCACCACGCCATTTAGTGGGCATGACTAGAATACATTAAAGGAACTCTTCCCCCCTTGTGGCAGCATAACATGACTTTGGAGACTGTGAATGCATCCATATGAACAATCTGGCTAAATTTAACCTCCAACAAGCTCACAAAGCAAAGGCATAAACTGGTTGAGATACTTGATGTTGATCAACACCCTGAAGGCCAAGAGGACAGTCTGCTACCTCCTATCTACTATGGAACAGGGGCTAGACCTTCAGTTTGTGGGATTCATACCCGTTTGCTTGCAGAGTGAACCTGGGTGCATCACAAAGTTCCCCATCTCACTTCAGAACCAGTACAGCAGTCAATAGACGATACAATGTCTGCTAAAAAGTGCAGCGTATTCTCTCTAAATTGAGATTGCCATCAATGTTCTTTGTGTGTAGCTCTCGGACTGGCATCGGCTTAAAACAAAGACAAGGAAAATACTAAATAAAGGCGTAAGATAAAGGAGAGACTCACCAGCATCCCCACAAACTGCTTCCCCTCCATGGCTCAGGAGTGGCGTCGTATTGTACGAGGATACTGGTACCCAACCGTCTCCCTGCGTCGGGCAACTCCTGCCGACTCCAACTGTGCTGTTCGTGACTCTGCACAGCGTCGACTCCTCTTGCTCTTTCGCTTGGGTCTTGGCCTGGTTCCTCCTTGCACCAACAGCGGCGTCTGTGCTTTGTGGTTAATTCTGTGCTAATCCAGGAACTTTTCTGTGCTGTTGGGTGGGAGAGGGGTACATGTGACAAGAAGGAGGGAAAAAAAGAGCCAGGATTAGAACTTTTAATTTTTGACATTCAAACAGGAATTTTTGCATAAAAATGTATGGTCGGCACAGTATTATCATTATTATTATTTAGGTTGACTGCAGACAGCTGTGAGGTGACAGAATAAAAGCACCAACACTGAAGCTGCATTAAATATCTACGGTTACAAACCGGAAACAATTCCATCGTACCCTGGGAACAAGTAGCTAATGCGTTATAGCGCAAAAGGCAAGACAGAAAAGAAAAAAAATGCATGTTTCACAAACCTAGTATCTCAATATTTGACAACCTTTATCTCTTGAACGCAAAACAAGAAAAAGAAAGGAAAATCAAATCTAGAAGATGCTGCATGTCGGTTTAATATGATTAAGCGGTGAAAGATGGATGTATCTGTTAACATTTTTGCCATTTTTATATTTTTAATCATTATTGGCAGCTTTGAATGGTGGGAATCGTTCGGACCTGTGGATTTTTGAATATCAGCATACAAGAGACCAGAAGATGTGAATGTTTTTAGGAGCATTAGTCTGTGATTTTGATTTTCCAGAGGCCAAACGGAATGACAGACAGGCTGGCAAAGACCTGAGTCACACCAACAGGCACTACATGTACAAAGCCAAGCCAGTGGAAAAATACCACACTTGTTTTGTAAGAAAAGAAGGCTTTAAGGCTTTTCCCCTGAGTAGTACACATGTGATACAAAGCTTTCTCAACAGCATAAAAAAAACTTCTCAGAAAGCAAAAGGCACCAAGTATTTACATTTCACATTCATTTATGCCTGGGAACAAGGGAATAAACAGGACCAACTGCAGCAAATAAGTACTATACGTCTCATGCAAATAACTCACTTTAGACAAAAACTCAAGCTCAGAATGAACAAAATTTTTTTAAATTTTAAATCTGAATTCTGTTTAAAACTGCCAAAATTATCTAACAGTACTGTACATATACCATTTTTACTATGTTTCTACAATAATTCAGAAGCATGTTTTATACCTCAAGGTTTCAGCTGTGATACTTTATTAAGCAATATTAAAATAATATATTGGCTTGATTTAAATCACCCAGACAACCTGCACAAGCTACAGAAATGCCCTATCTTGTTTTCACCCGTCTGCAGCAGCCCAGCTGAACTGGGCCAAATTTACGGCCTCTTTCAAGCTGTTGTCCATTCTATGGTATGTAAGGACATCACCCTTTCTCGCAGATGATTAAGTATCTTCTAGCCTAAGAAACTGCTCTGAGCTTCCAAACTCAGCCAGCTGCACAAACTTGAACTATTCTGTGTCGTTTAAAATAAAATTGCATTGTTCATACAGTTAATTTTATTATTATTACATAACTGAACAAATTAGTTGGACTTTTTCTTGCACCAACTCCTTTCAATTTTTTTTTTACTTTTTAGAATTTATATACAGTTTACATACCGCTCCAACAAAAAACAAACACTTATTATATAGCAAGCACAAACCTAAAGACCACCCTTACCATTGGTGGAGTCCTCAGAGGTGTCCCTCATAGATAAAGGGTATCGAGCATCATGGAAACGAGGGGGTTCTTTTAAAGGGAGTCAATATTCAACACATGATGTCAGCGGAGAGGCACCACCTAGCGTGGAAAGTGGACCTCCCACTGCGGCCACCCTCAGACAGGGCAGGGCTGAGACACGGTGATCGCAGCGAGGCCCCACGTGTAAAGGTACAGAGTGCTGGAAATACGTGCAGGACTCTGCTCTGGAAAGCAACTTCTTTCCCCGCTATGCACATACAGTGCATAGCAAGATTAGGGGGGCAGTCTCACTCATCCCCATAACACTAGATGGATGGATCACTAGAAAAGGCCTTCTTCATTCTTAAATCTGTGGAAATTGTTTGAACTCCACTTTGCAAAATTTTAATTTTCAAAGTTTAGCATAACTTTAGAACTACTGTCCTGAGCCTCTTTCTGTTTCTGTCATCAAGTGAAGAAATTTACATTATGTGCTTCAACTGCACTACAGCAGCCATTTAAAATAGATCAGAGCTTTGAAACACACCAACCAAATCTCTGTTCTATGTTTTATAAAGACGGATTGGAGTTGGTTTAACTCTTCTTGCGACATTTCTCTTAAACATGCCTTCAATTTTTTCAGATTTCAGAATTTCATACTGTGTCTAATGGTCAAAGAGCTCTTCTCAGTGGGGAACACCATACAGATCACGCCCAACAACCCTTCCCAAGAGCTCTTCTAACAAATGCCTGGTCATGTCAATCTCCACCTCCCCCAGCTTCCACATTCTTCTCATTGCTGGACTCAACCTCAAAAAATTAACTTCAAGATGCCACTAAACCTGCAATAGGATGCACCTTTTCTACCACACATTGTTGTTTAAGCCCTGTTACAAACATTTCCGGTCATGGTGCGAGTTTGTTGACCTGCTTTCAGATAGGCTTGTGGTTAGTGTTTTCCAGGTGATAATCGTCTAACCAACGTGGCACAATGGCAAAGGCATAGTGAGGCCTAGTTGAAAACTGTACTGTGGTAACTGCAGTTTCCTGGTAGCACACAAAGGCCTTGCCGGAGCTGAGCAGCAACAGCCCAGATTGTAGCACTTTCCTAGGTTATGTAACCATTTGAAGCTTAATTCTAGGCCCTCAGAATCATTACCGGATGAGACACAAATAAAACTAAGAACAAAGCCCAGCAACACAGACATCCAGAACAGCAATCCAGCACTGCTGTACAAACTCATTTACAGTATATGATACTTCTGTATGAAATATTTCTGTGATTCTAAGACAAAAATTGTGGAAGACTTAAACACAGAGTTATGAAATTATGGAAATGGAACTGTACCCAAAGTGGGGGGCTAACAAATAGACATTGTTCTTCTGCTTGAATACAGAGAAATGGGTGCAGGATTCAATTGAACCGCAAAGTATAAACAACCATAGTGGTATTTATTATTACGATTAAATGTAGCTCGCTGAAGATACATCTTCATTGAGACCATTTGATGGAACGGTTTTTGCTTCTTTGATTCAAAGAAGGATTTTTTTCTAAGTTTTACCAACTTTTGGATGCTTCTTATCTCATTGAACTAAACTGGTCTGTGCGGTATGTACATTATTGTACCATAGTTACCTGTGACTAAGGCATGTGTTTCAGATCTACAGTTAATCTTTGATCTCTGAATGTAGACCCATGGTTACCTAACACAGTGGGCTGGCTGTCTTCACAAAGATACATGGTATTTACTCACAAAGATGCCATACGCAGGCTGTGAAATCAACAAGCATGAACTGTTAAAAACAGGACAGACACAGTGGTGACTCTGTAAACCCTGCCAATAATCTTAAAGAAATAAATTCATTAAATGCTTCCTGCTTACACTACTAATCCATTAACTGGATTTGTGGCATTAGTCTGTGGCCCAGTAACTTCAGTGAATACATTTCTCAAATAGCTCAGAACTGTGGCCATAAGTGACAGGTGCAACCTTCGGGTGGCCTGCTAGGCTATATCAGGAAGCCAGGTCAAGGCCATCTCCATCTGACCCCCTTCTCAGGTGTAGCAGCTTCCTCCAATGGATCACCAGACCACAGGGGTAACACACACACTAAACTGGTGAGGTAAACACATCTAACAATTTGTCTGCTATTTCTAGGTAGACATAAACATGAGATATCATTTGTGACACAAAAGGATGATTACAAACCTGCGAAAGCTCTGATTTCCTTCACACGAACGGCTTTACTACTAGGCCTACTTTTCCTATATAGCAAGGTTTATGATAGAAACCCAGTTTATAAGTTAATATTTCCTTTCACCCCAGTATAAGTAAGGTCCCTCCACTTGGCACAACTGTATTCTTGATGTCTTTGATATATGCAGAGCTTTTTTGACAGTTGGGTACTTTTGTGACACTTTTTGTCATTTATGGGGCAGTCTTGGTAACATTCGTGTCATTCACTTGTCCTAGCAAGCGTTCAGTAACAAGGGTTTTAGGACCTTCCATTTGAACACAAGAGTTCTGTCTGTCAAACCCATAATAAATAAATATCAAGAATAATCAACAATTTATCGGTTTAAAAAATTAAAAGACCAGGCTGGATGATATGAAGCCAAGGTAATGCAAACTTAGCTAGAAAATAGCTTATTTGTATCCTTTTTTTGTGAGTAAAACTCATACAGTTTACATTTCTATATAAGTCAAAAAGTCATGTCTTGGGTTTTGTGATACAAAAGACTGCATACCGTATACATATTCACTAAATGTAAATTCCATTTTTACTACAAGCAATATAAAATCTATCCCTCCCTACACAGGAGCAATCCAAAAAAAAACTCTGCTGATAAATTATAAATGAATAAATGTTCCAGGAGAATATCTAGACCTGATGTCTTTTAAAACGCTTTTGTCAGGCATTACTCCTTATGACGTGCTATGTCTCTAAAAGCCGCCTTACTTCATGGTGAGTTCCTACCTGGTCACGGAAGTCATGAAATTTTACTAGTGACACTGCTACACTGAAGCACAGCACATGGGCTGTTAAAAAGTAAGACAAACCAATACACACACCACAACTATAAAGTTTTCCTAGCATTCGATAGGTACAAACAAATGCCTTCTTTGGACCTTATTAAAAAAAGTTACGAAACATCTCCATCTTTATCTGAAATCTCACCTTTTTACAACCTTTTTGATTTTTTTTACAGTTTAAAGTCATTAAAAATGTGACCAATCCTTCCTGTATTTTTGCTATGTTAACCATGTAAGAGTTCACCTCCATACTTTAAAGCTACTGACCTCAGCAGTGATACGAACGTGCTTTCTTTTCCTTTGTGCAGAGCACAAGCCTACGGCAAGACAGAAAAGTCCTCATACTCGACCTCATTGTGTGGAGGCCATGCGTGGCGGTCAGTCCAAACACAGACCGGAGGAGATCATCCCAGCTATTTTTCTGAATGTCATATCTTCTGTGTCGCTGGGTAAGTGCACACACTGGCTATCAGAGCTGACACCACTGACATGACAAAGCAATTTTCTCAGAACTGCCTGAAAAAGATTCTTAAAACAAAATGTTGGCAAGAATTGCACAAGACAGGACACACTCTTCTCTTATTACTTGTTATGAACCTGAAATTTAATGCTCTGTGATGGGCTGGCCTCCCATCCAGGGTCTGACTTTGCTCATGGCCAGTGCTTGTAGGACAGGATGGATATTTGAACAACATGCAACCATTGTCTTCAAAAAACAAGACAGCCATCTCTCGTGTCATGCCGCAGTCCTGAACTTTCGGTTTTCTTTGACAAACAAGAAGTAGCTTATTGAAAATGGTTACAAAACATTTGTGGAAGTTCTGGACAGTACCAACACCCCGTCAACACTCCTGTCTAATTTTAGAGTCGGAGTAAAATTCCACCACACGTGGTAATGTTTCTCCAACCCCTCCCAAACCCTGTTAAAGACGACAGACATCGACATCCTTCAACCACCTATTCTGGATTAATTCCCGCTTTGCAGTTAAAACCCAAAACTTTGCTAAGCATAAATATAATTCATCCCCATGATGCCAGTAGTTGAGAACATACGACTCAAGCTAAAGATCACCATTGTTACTTTGATGCTTTAACTGTGGTCGACTCAACTGTCAACGTTGTAGATCATGTTAAACATTAATAACACAGCTGAGGTTTAAACAGCAAATTTTCCAGATCTGTCTTTCATTGCTTCAAATTTTAATGTATGCTTTGCAGCACATTAGGCCATCAGTGCAGTAAGTTCGCAGAGATAAGCTGAACAGGTCACACAAAATATCCAAGGTCCTTACCATATCATCTCTCCTGTGGACTTGGACTAAGGTCATGCTTTACTGGTATATCTTGAGTTGTCCATCAGAAATGCCATGTGTGAAACACCATGAAGACAGGGCTGTAAAGAAGCCCTTCCAAACTTTAACAACGACACGGCGACCAAACAGCTGATCCCTGAATTAGACATACAGAATCCAGAAGGTGAACCGCATGTACTTCTACGAACAGCATATTAAATACTCACATAAAATGTTAAAGGCCAAAATGTCAGCTACTGTAGTGGAAGACCGCATGGCAGATACTACGTGAAAGAAGAAAGAAAACCCACACGGTTCCTTCTTCCTCTACACTACAACACGTAGTCCCTGCCCCCTCTTGCTGAACAGGAACACATGCTGCAGGAGAACTTTGGCTACAAATACACTTTTACGGACTTAATATAGTATTTCAATATCTGGGAGATGCTGGACCTTAATGAAGAATCAAGACCTTCATGAGTTTATCTTCATGATTTACTCTGGTGAGGAACAGTGGGACTTTCCTGTTGGGTTTTGATGTGTGGTGATGAGGTCACTCCAAACTGAACCTTTATCATCCGTTTGCTTCAGCTTGCACAGTTTCACTTTCTTTTTAAGTTAGATCCAGCACGTAAAAGTCTTGTATTCTCTCATAAACTGAATTCTTAAAACATCACTGTCCGCGGACCAATCTCAGGCAGCGTTTCTGCGTTTAAATCATCCCCTTTGCGAAGCCCATTGTGGGGAAAATATTGACCTGATAAAATTTTAAAAAGCTCCCATTGATGTTCTTGAGGAGCACTTAAAGTTCTTGCTTGCATTTCTAGTTGGTTGATGTGTATGTTGTATGGATCTTGGTGCGACTTAGTTCAAAGTGACAAAGTGAAGTTACCATCAGAGCAATAGGTTTTCACACTGCGGCCATGTGACGCACAACAAGCTGTGCCAACGGCACTTCCTCACTACAACTTCGCTTTCGTTCACATGTGTGCATGCACTTGGGTTGTTTGGGGCTGCACGAAGGACCAGGAGCAAAGATACAACCAACGTTTGACAGAAGCAGAACACTGAACGTCTTTCAAAACCAACCTCTCGCGCAACAAGTGAGCTCTCAGTATATATAGGTATCATGCAGGGTGATTCAAAAAAATGTAAGCACCTTCATGAATTTATAGTTCAGTAACTATTATAGGAACTTGTAGTCTAACTCTGGGGGGAAAAAAAAGTGTTACTATACAATCTGGTGCTTACTACACATTTATATGGTTGCACCCTGACCTGCTCCTATACTCTGTGGTCAATATTTAACAACCGTGTCACAATCCCAAAATTCCACTAACACTTCCAGTTCTTCCTAGAGCCACTCTGTGCAATCCTTTCTAAAGGAATGCTGACATCATGGTCTTGAATCAATTGCTATTACAATTTCTAAGAAAATAAGACTTAAAAAAATAAAAATAAAAGCTGAAGCAAGAATAATGAAATACTTTTATATACATTTTCCAGGATCCAAAATTAACTGCTGTGTAATAATTGCTCAATGCCATAAGGTGTATAAAAGTTTAGTGCAGCAAAGGCAAATGATGCTGGCCGACGATCATCCGCAAATAACAACTCCAAAATAACCGAAAGATGTGAAATCACAAAAGAGATCCTGTGAAATATTTGATGATGGAGAACGATTTTTTAAAAAATGTTTTATTATAAATTGTTTCATGTAGAAATGCTAGCGCGCTCAGTCACGGAGCTAAGTGCTGCACATAAAATTTGTCACATTAGAACACAGATGCCAGGATGCCCCCTAATGGAAACTGGCATTATTCATATTCATTCAGACAAGTTGATGCTCATGACAATGGTGGGGGGGGTTCCGTTTACCTGAATTTGTTTCACTTTCCCTCCCTATGAAACACAACACCTTATAATTTAATGCATAGCAGTTAGGCAAGTCTCTCATTGCACTACAAAAAGGTAATAAAGTCTAGATTGCTTTCACGCGGGGTGTGTGTTTGCTTTATGAATCAGTACCAATTTCCGCACAGCATTGCTCTGCACTTTATTTATGGTGGAGGGCACGACCCATGAGACGCGACGTAAGGCAGTGCAGATACTGCCTAACAGCACCACCATTCATAGCAGATAAAGTTCTCCTTAAATTCTTTGTGAAAACTGAAAGAACTTGCACACATTCCTGACAGACAGCAGCCTGGTATGAGCAGCCAAAGCGATGGAGGTACACAGGTACCCAACTGAAAGAGTCTAAATGTGATACCAGAATAAAAATACAAGTAAAATGAGAAATTTTAAAAAATCTTAAATGGAAACACTGTTAAGCAGACGTGTATTTCATATGACCATGAATCAGCAACTGTTCTGCAAAATGGTGATAAGATAGCTGAGAAGGGTAGGTGGGTCCTTGAGCTCCTCAAAACACACACATTTTTAACAGATATCACCCCCTGAAAGGAAACACAGCTGCCTCACAAGAGGACAAGAAATGCTCAGGACAGCGACACACCGTGCTGCTCCAGCCCTCCCGGCTACCGGAGCAGACCGAGGCCAACCGAAAAATTGCCCACATCTTTACAGAACAATCGGTACCTTTCACAGTTGGAGCCTGCTCATAAAAAATACTCGCAGGTGTTATCCTGCTGACCCGACTGTTGCATTTGCCCCGTGCAGCATTGACCCGGAATGCAGTGTTGCCAGATATTCCTACGCAGCCCCATGCCGACTAGTTTTTTTTCCCCTCAACACAAACATTCTCACGGCGAACTCTGCCCACAATTCGCACCTGTTCCAGCCTTCCAAGAACGCCGCATATCCCATTTGGCAGCTTATGCTTGTAGATATCTCAGTGATGGTAAAGATTTTACCGTTGGCAGTGAAAGTCTGCAAGACTCAAGAACATGAGCTTGACTGTTTTCTTCCTTTTTCATGTTAGGTTAATTCTCACAGGGGCCCTTAAGCAATACTAAAATAAAGCAATAATGAAAATTGTGAGTACTTCCCAGAAAAAAGAGCTACAAGCACATTTTTTCCCATATAAACAATATTTGCTTTGAAAAGGAAGTGGTTTTTTAAAAATGCCTTCATATAACTTCTGCATCTGGGTAAAAAAAAACTAAAAAACCTACTCCAAAATATTACCATCCAATAGCAATGCCTTTACATGAGCATAAGTAAAAATAAACAAGTGCTTCAATTTGTTTAAAAAAAAAACTTTTCACCCGATGCAAAGTCCAAAAATTCTGTAAGTACAACTTTGTAGGTGAATATAAAGTAGCCATTTCTAAAACGATTCTTAAATCAAATGTACGTAAAGCCCACAGCAAGAGTTTTTATGCCGCCCCCCATCATTTCACCAACCTCAAACCTTGCCATCGCCATGCGCAGAATGTGTCACCACCTATGTTGTGCTACTATTATTTTGCCATGGCGAAATGGCCATCATGGCCTCCGATGCCGTGCCAACAAACCGATGGCGCACTCTCGCTTCTTTTTTCAAAGTAAAATGCTAGGCAAACAAAAACTTTTTGTCTGATGGCTGAACAGAAGAGAGAGATCTGTGTGTTTGTGTACAGATACAACCCACCAAAAACACAGCAAAAAATCGCACATGTATTTAGTGAACTATTTAGCCAAACAGCTAGCATTTGGTATTCAAAATTCTTAATATTTACATTTATTTACTAACAAAGTTAAATATACTGTGTGTGCGCAGAATATACACACAAACACAAACAACGGTATATACTGCTGTACAAGCTGCGGATTATCTGACTTGCACCATACTGGCAAACCCCTGTTAAGTTTTAAACTTCACCTGTCACCCAAAATTTATGCTAGACAGATGTGGGTGACAAATAAGGTGCGGCTGTACTTTTGAGCTAGTTATTACATAGGAAGAGCACATTACAAACATGCGGTGCCTTGCCAAAGTATTCAGATCTTTGACAAAATCACATTTTACTGAATAATAAAACAATGCTTAATGTTTATTTCCATGTGATATCTTAATTCAAAATAATACTCAAAATTAATTTAATAAGACAACATGAGTTCTGGATCACAAAATGTTGTTTAAAGAAAAATTTCAAATATTCCTTTTGCATCAGAATTCAAATGTTTGTATGGTGGCCCTTAAGTTATTTGCACAACATTACCTTGAGCCAACCTATTAATTGTGGCCAATAAGCCGGTGCTGGTATTCAGCAATAGTGGCTCGGAATAAATGACAGACTACATATTTCAAGATAAAAGCATATAACCGTGAGCTCTTTCAGTCAGGTAATGAAAAGCAAAGCAAAGCAAAGCAAAGCAAAGACATCCTGAAGACCAAATAGATGTCAAAGCAAGTCAGAGATCAAGTTATCAGGAAACACACACACACACACACACAACTTTAAAGGCCCTGAACATCCATGTGAGCTCAGTCTACTCTATCATCAAAATTTGGAAGGAGCATCATACAACCCAAACCCTGCCTTGATCAAATTGTATTTGGTGTCATTGCTGATTTTCCATCTTTCTCTTATATGTTTCCGTTGTATGTTTACAAGCTGTTTGGGAATGGTCTGTCACTAAGTAGATATCACATGAGCGCGGTCAGCTGTCTTGTTAGAGAACAAATAAAAATACAGCTAACATAAGGCAACTGAGGGGTGAGTGGCATTCTGGAAATTTCCCAGAATCCACACAATTGTGTTTAAGAACTGTTGACATCTCCAAAAATACCCACCTCTGTGGCTTGTACATTCTGCAAATTTACCTACTACCTCCAAGTTGTATTTTTGTTTAACGGCTGGTTGATGTTAAATTGCCATTTTTCTAAGAGAGAACAGAGCTTCTAACAGGTTCACATCTCAACACTGTTTTTAACTACTATCCTGCCCCTGGGTCGGACAACTCCTTCTGCTTCATCGAAGCTTCTGCTTCATCGAGGTTTCTATTACTTGATTCCATGCCTAAAAAGTATTACCTAAAATGTTCTTCAGGATTTTGCCCCCAAACATAAAACCGTCCAAGTTTTTCCAACCAATATAGGTATAATACTATACTGGAAGTTGCATGACAGCACATCCTACAGGCCCAGGTGCCAGCATGAAAAATGTGCTTCCTAATGGATACGATATTAAAAAAATCCTGCAAATAATGGGGAAATGAAAAAAATTATTTTGTAATTTTTCCATTTTAAAATTCTCCAGTTCTAGGACACCCCCCTTCTAATGACTGAATGTTTCAGCCGCATCCATAAAGCATACAAACACAATCGTGTGCATCCAGCACTGTGGCCACCGTTTGGGGAAGAAGCTCCTTTCCTGTTCCTGCATGACTGTGCCCCCCTCATGCATAAAATGAGCTCCATGAACACATTGTTTGCCCAGGCTGGTGTGAAAGAACTCAAGCGGCTGCACAGAGGCCTGACCTCAACCCCACCGAACACCTTTGGAATGGGATGTTCAACAAGAACGTATGGGTGAGATGCTCAGGTGTCCACATACTTCTGGCCATATAGTGTAACACAAAAACCATGATTTGAACCACCAGAATCTCTAATATTACTGTGTACAGTTGTATTGCAAATCATACAGTTATAGGAATCAAATATACAATTATGTGTTCTTGTTGCAGCTGAAATCTCAATTTGTCTTTGTACCAGAACGATTCGTATCATCATTGTTTGGAGATATTTGTAGTGAGAATTGTTTTTTTTTTTTTTTACGTAAAAGTAAGCCAACAGGTGTTGGCTCTCAATTGACCTTAGTATGTGTGTGTAAGAATAAGCATATGTGATTGTCATATGATGGACTGGCATCACATGCAGACAATACCCTGCCTCACACCCTATGGTTCCAAGATGGGTTCTGGACCACCGCCCTGCATTATGAGTTGCTGTTGATGAACAAATGACTGAATGTCAATGATCGAGTTACACAATAGTTATTGTTTTTTGGCTTTATTAACGCACAAAAATGGCACAGCCCACCTATGATCATCACACCTGGTCACTTCCAGCACAAGACGTGTTCTGGCAGGTCACAGTCAGATAACTCAGTGAAGTTGGCTTTTTCCAGGTAAATACAACAAACCTGCCAGTTCTACCTCAATCCTGCTGTGCATCTAAAGCAGAAAGTGTGCTTTAATATTATAAATAATAGTAGCCAAGTTCTATGGTTGGATGTAAAAAGGAACTTACGAACTTACGAACAACACGCTGTCTGCATTATAATCGGTTAATAAACTTCATGCGAAATCGCAACAAAACAGGTGGTCAAGGAAAAGAACGGCGGCTTCACCGAGGCACTGGGATTACAGCCCGGGATTAGAAAACTGACAGGTTTGTGCGAGACCATTAAATCCTTCCTCCGTTTAACTGCGAAACTTAAGGAAAAATGAATGAAGCGGCACAGATCCCCATTTCATTTTACAGCCCTTAAGATTAAGGTTAACTGATGGATAACCGTGCTCATAGCTGCTTTATTTAACTGAAATAATAACGAAATAAAATAAAAATGAAATAATAATGGCCACTATTACTAATTCCAAGAAAGTAAGGCTGTTTAAAAAAAGCCAGTCTCAGCCTTTCGTGAATAAACATCCCCGGTTATCATGAGTTTATAAGGTCAGTTGTACCTGGGAGCAGACTGGGTCACACCCCTAAACCCCTTGCTGACTGACACACCTGAGGAAAGGTACAAGAAAAAGTATCCAGGAGAAGGTACACTTGTTAACCCTTACTTAACCCCTTTTTAACAGAGAAAACAGAGAACTTTTTCTTTGAGGCTTTAAGTTCTTCAAGCTCATAAACTGAAGCAGCTGCTCCGACAGCCCGGGCGCTCCCTTATTATTAACCCGTGTTGTACTCTGTTTTTACCACAGTGATGCAGCACGTGGGCCGGAGGCTCCGAACCACAGTTACTGCTCAAATGTCCCCAACCTTGCCCGGTGGATAACATCGCACACAAACATCTACATGGCCACAAGGGAGCCCTGAACCTGGTGAATGAGATCCGCTTGCGTGGCAGAACCGCAAGTTGCGTGAACAGGTAATGCGCGACGCAGCATCGCACGATGACACCCACGGGGACCCCGTGCCCAAATATCAAATCCATAAATAAGCGCACGAGTTAAACCCCCCTGCGAAGCAGCCCCCCGCCACGTGTTTCCTCCACCTCAGTGAACCACACACAATGCTAAGCTGTCTGTGGAACATGCTAGAAACTGTTCGGACCGCTTTATAGTGATAAGGGTCTACACCGCCCAGATCGCGGTTCTCATGGCTTTTCACCGCCGGGCCGGTGAAGAAGGTGGACCGATGGTCACTGAACGAACGACCGAGGACCGAGGTCCCCCACCACCCCACCCAGGGAACTGCCTGGCTTTTTCATTTTTGTACCACAGCATCGCCTTCCATTGTCACTCCGCAGCCAGGGCGCGGGCATTCCGGCGTAGGTGTTTGGTTAAAGAAAGCGCGCCACCTCCTCTAAGTCCCGGCGGTTAAGCCAATCGATCAGTAAGTCGATCGCCAAAGCGATCGATCCCGACATGCGGACGGCGGTGGCAAACCCGGCTTGCCCTTGCGTGTGTGTTTTGTGCCGCTATAAGCCGGTAACCACGAGTAACGAAATAACAAAGAGCCGCACGGCGGCTCCGCGGGCGCCACGACGATGCGTGCGGCATTCGGAACGGAGAGGACCAGACTGCGTGACACGAAAAACACGCGGAAGGACCTCGCCAAAGGTGCATGCGGTTACAATAAAAGCGACAGCGGAACGCATGCGGTTAAATACGAGGCCGTGAGCGATACCTACAGGGAGACTGAGATCTACAGTGACGGGCAGAGCGAGAGCGGCGCCGGCGCCGGTTTGCACTACTTTACCGTCAGGCGCTCGCGAACGGCGCTCAGCCTCTTCAGGAGTTGCATCACCTCGCCGCTGTCCCCCCCTCCCGCCTTTTCACGGAACCCGGCGCCTCTCTTGGTTCGGCCCTCCTTTAAAAAAGCGCGCACACACACACACACACACACCTAATCTTTGGCCACACACACGACAGCCCCACCTCTCTGTCCCTCTGTGTGTTTTTTTTCCTTCTTTTTTCTGAAGCGCTTCAAAAACGCCGAGTGCCAAAGAAATGAACTCGGTTTATTTAGCTCGGGTTCCCCCGATTTACGACCCCGCAAATAAAATACTGCGCGGCCAAAAAAAAAGTCAGCACTTGGATTTGACTTGGTGTTATGTGGTGGGGTTGCTTCAGTTACTCAGGTCTAGGTTCAGCAACGCTATGTGCCCAAAAGATGAGGTGAGCTGACTACCTGACCAGGTTTTTCCATCAATGGATTTTTTTCTTCATATTCCAAGAAGACAATGCCAGGATTCACCGGGCTCAAATTGTGAAAGAGTGCTTCGGGGAGCAGAAGAGAGACATCATTTTCACACATGGATTGGCCACCACGGAGTCCAGACCTTAACCCCATTGAGAATCTCTGGGATGCGTTGGAGAAGACTTTACGCAACGGTCTGACTCTCCCATCATCGATATGAGATCTTGGAGAAAAATTCATGCAACTCTGGACGGAAATAAATGTTGTGACATTGCATAAGTTTATCGAAGCGATGCCACGGCGAATGCGTGCCGTAACCGAAGCTAAAGGTGGTCCAATGAAATATTGGAGTGCGTGAGTTTTTTTTGCCCAGGCAGTGCATGTCAGAGCATAAACTACCCAACTCGGGGCAAAGTGATGAAAAATGGCACTGATGTGAGTCAAATGTGGCCAATTCCCCCCTAAACGTTACTATCAGTGGGCACCTCACACCATAAATACTTAAGATATAAATACCAAAAGTTATTTTCAAGCATCCATTTTTACAGAGAAAAATATACTTAGAAGGTTGTGTACACATTATGGTGGACAAATTCATCTTTACTGCTGAAAGCACGTAAAGTACTGTATAGTACTGTACTGGGAAAACTATGTACTTGAGTATTTTCCAGATAAACTTCAAAACAAAGTGTGTGATTATAAAAGATATTATAATTTCTGTCTTGTACAGCTTTCTGCCCTAAGATAAAATACATCCCCCTCTGGTGTAGGCATCTGTGAGGCTAAAGCTTCTTATAGTAAGACCTGGCCGTTTTCAAACTGCTGCACTGTGTCTATATCGGTAAAGTATCTGATCTCGCTGTATAGAGGCCCCACACTGTAACCTGACACATCTCAAGCTAAACGTAGGAAGAAACAAGTAAATAAATAAAACTCACATACCGAAACGCTATTACATATCACATTAATAGTAAGGGTAATACTCTGGGTGTACACAGGGGATCACTGTGTTTACATAGCTAGGATATCTAAAGTTTCAAAGCGTGTCGGCTTAGTTTTTAACAGGTAGGTTGTATTTACACTGACGTGTGCGTTAACATTCAGATTTATATGTATATTTGCATGTGTTACATTGCATTTATTGGTTTTGACACACTGATCCTATAAGTGATCACAGTAAAAAATAAAAAAAAAAGAATTCATTGGACTGGAGTACTGGTGGTCTAAAAATTGAGCCAAGAGTAAATATGAGGCTGTAGGGTCATCTGCTCTGAGATGTTCTATGTGCAACAGAGCATCAACACGGCAAAAAATAGCGCTGGCCTCTTCGTGTGCGATTGTCAGCCCCCCGCCGGACCTCAGAACGCTCCTTCACCTGCATATAAGCAGTCCCCCATAACTTTAAGCCCATGAACACAGCAACAATTATTTTGCCACCACAAAGTCTCAAGCTGTACAGAACATTTCAGGAAATTTCTAATTCACCAACAGTTTGGCCTGACTGCAACAATATGCCGTGTTCTTCCCCAGAGAGATGTATGTTAAATAAAGTCTGGACTTATGAATATGAACGGACTTATTGGCACGCAGAACTAAGTACTGGCTACACAATCCAGCCGAAAAAGTTGATCACTAAGCAAAAATATTTTTTGCATTTGATCATTACTTTGTAGAAGATGAAAAAAATCATAGGGAAAAAAAATCTGAAAATTTTCGCCAAGAGAACCTTTTTTTATTCCCGTTTGTGTTTTTAGAGGCACTTCATCTACTGTTTGTTTGGCTGTTCTTTGAATAGCTGTTTTTGCCGTAAGCCCAGGTCATTACAAGCACTCCCCACAGGCTGTCATGCCTCCATGCACGTTTTCAGTGAACTTGGAAAGGGGTCTCTGGGAAATCCTTTTCAAAATGGCTGCTCCCTCATTAGGGTGGTCTTCACAGAGCTTCCTGACGTGCAGGAACAGCCAGTCCTCTCTCCATATAAGGAAGCCCAGAAGTTTCCATGTACGCACTGTAGGGGGACATGTTGGGCAAGGAGCTGCTCCATCCATCCATGGTGCCTGTTCACCCCCAAAACTGCAGGGGAAAGTTTCCACATTGTTGTATTATATAGGTGTTGTAATTCAAACCATTATCCATTATAATCACTATAAATCAATATAGTACACAACCTACTGCACATCAGTACAAATATATCTTGCAATATATTGGTTTTATAATTATAATGCTTTAATACAGCATGCATTTATAATGTAACAAACTTAATACTGGAAAATACACTGATTTTACATTTCATTACCTACTGAAAATGTAGATTTTATAGTTAAATAGCTAGATCTTTTTGGTTTATTTTTTGAATTAATTACATTGTTCAAACAATGTTCCAATACAGATGATAAAAACAGTTGAGGTAAGACTAATCCTACATAAGCATTTATAAATAATTCAGTAAAGGTTTGAATAAGGCATAGTTTACAAGATGTTTATTCTGCTTCTAGTTTCATCTGTGAATAGAGGGTTTAAGCACAATGTACTGGAGGAAAAACACCCGTGAAATTCAGTTCAAACATAAATAAGTGTAAATAACTAAGATCTTCCTTGCTGCTTTGTGATGTGTGAGGCTTGGTCATTCATTTTGTTCACTACAGAGGACATTTTAAGCATACCTTGGAAGCTGTAGAACCTACAATCCTGGGTCCCAGTGCCCTTTAGCGTGGACATTTGATGATTTTAAAGTTTAAGTGTTTGCCAGTGGAGAATGCAGCCCTGCACTTTCAACAGCACATCATCTCCACACAGGTAGTCAAGTTGAATGTGAGCTCAAAGGCCTGCTGCATTATGGGAAGGTGAAGTAAGGAACAGATGTCTCTGTGGCTCCACCATCAAAGTATTTTTGGACACATTCATCCAAAGGCGATGGTAAGTTACAAACATTGCCAAGGTGCTGCAGACTGGGTCATACAGAAACAGGCAAGGGTGTTAAGTGTGACTCTAAGCAGCCAGTTTATAAACTATTTAAAAATAAGGATGAGTCACCACCGGATGCTGGCAGGATGCTGCAGAATTTCCTTCTTCAAAGCTTACCTGCACAGCCAGAGAAAGATGGTGGCCCACAGTGAAAGAGGTTCTGCCAGTGTAACCACGCATTACCCAAAATGTGAAAAAGTTTATAAAAAGGGATTGTAATAAGCTTAAATTATGATCATTTTAAAAACTGATTCATAATTTATCATTAATATATTATTTTTATATTATATAAATGTGTAAACACGGATCTGCGCAATGCAGGTAAAATCGAGACCATTAATCCCTATTTCAGGTGTGGTGATAAAGCTCAACGCTTTTCATTTTTCATTCTGCATCTCTCTGGGCGTCATCCCTTCTAAATTATTATTTCTGAATCTCTGAAACAGTTTGCTCCGTACAGTCTAAGCCAGTTAACTCTATTCTGGAAAGGCTTTTCACCCATTCACACTCTTTTATTAGAGCTTTGGTAACTTGTCCTCTGAGCTACCATTAATTTGAAACCATATTTTTAATCATTAAAATCAAAAGGAAATTTAAAAATATGACTACTGTTTGATAAACCGATCCCTGATATACAAATAAATGAAGTAAAAATACCTCTATGCAGTTTTTTGGAATGGCACTAACCCTGCTGTGAATAGGCTACTGAATGCTTGTTACGCAATGACTATATATACATATATTTATATATTTTTCTAAGAGCGCAGTTGTTTTTCAAAGAACAGTTTTTTTCTAGTCAGATTTTTTTTCAGCTGAATTAATTATGGACAATTATGTTGTCTCATTGTTTAAACAATGCCCAGAATAGTCCCTTCAAGTCGATCTTTTGTGGATTCTCTTTGTCTTGATACAGCGTACAACAGCGTTTAGAAGCGGTAAGCTGAGCAGATACCTGAAATATTTCAGTGGGATCACCAGTCCGACAAAACTGTCACTGGGACTTGAACAAACAATCTTTAAGAGGTCCATCACTATGACCATGTCCATCTCATTTTTCATACCTTACCGGTATGTACATTAGGTGATTTGACTCTGCATTAGAGAGCAATTCCTGCAGTTATTTTCCCTTGCTGGTGCATTGAGTCATAAAATATATTTTTGCAAGGCGTCATATGTGTGTCTGTTATCTCCAGTCTGGAATATTTGTATCTTGTCGTCTTCGGACTTCACCCACAAACTGTAGCTGGAAATCCACAGAGAAACCAATTCTCATTTTCACAGCGCTTTTAATTCATAAGACCTTAAATAAGCCTGGCTACGTTCTCAATAGTTAGTGCCCTTCACTAAATGCAACATTAAGCTGCCTTTAAAGCTGTTTCTTTATTTTCCATCCACTTAAAAGGGGGTTTGCTGCATCTATCACTATTCAGTTGCAATACATCTGCTTGTGTAATTCACAAGTAAAGGTTTATACTGTATTACTATTTTAAAAAATCCATTATTACATACTATTACATACTATTACAGCTTTTAAAGACTTTCTTGCTTGCTCATCTTAGTATATTGAACTTACAAATCAGCACAGCAAATAAATGAATTTGTTAAAAATAAAGTGAGACTGTCCATCCATTCATTCATTACCGCTAACCACTATTTGGGTGAAAATCTGGCGTGCACAGATGGTTCTCGAGGAAAGATGCCTTTCTATAAAAGTCCTTATACTTGCAAATAAATGCAGAATCTGCAAATAAATGACTTTTGTTAAATTCAATAACATCGCATTGCATTAGTACTTAATATATTTGCTCATTTAATGAAACGAATGTGAGTTTGTCTTTCATTCGGAATTGAACTTTTTCTGACCTGCATTTTTCTTTGATAGCATGGTTAATTGTAAATTTTAGTTTCGACAAAAGGGAATTTTTATGAATTAAACTAATAACCTTGGCTTCTCACTGAACCTTCATGTGGAAACAATATATGTTGGCCCTCTACTGCTGCAGTCAAAACTGATTTTTTTAACCACTGCACTTTCAGTTAAGAAGAAACTCTTTTCAGTTTGTAAAATAATAGTAAATGTACTGTAAGTATCCTGTGTGTATTAGTAAAACACTGCCCCGGTGTGGTAAAGTAATACTAGCACAGTTTGAGCCCCCTGGCAGTGGGTCTTCATGATGCTTTATAAATAACAACCCCCAATAAAGAGCTGTACCATAGTATTTGTACTCGTATTGGGGGTATCTGTCCCACTTATCAAGACATTCCTTAATATCCACTACGAGAGTGATAATATGAAATGAAAGCGTTACTTATCAGAAATGATAAAAGTTTTGTGCTGTATGTTGAGATCATGCAACAAGACAAGCTGTACAGGTACGATTCAGCTCTGGGACTGGAGGTTTTAAATGGAGGTGGAGGATGACAGAGAAGCAGAGCTTTACTGACGGCTCAGGACTGGTACATGTAGAAGCCACAGGGTCCTTTACAACTCGTTCATCTTCTTTACTGCTCTGTCGCTCTTTTTAAAAACCTACGGCAGCCTTTATTGTTTTGTCAGCAGATGGAACCTGCAATTTGATTTAGTATCCAGGTCACCTGTGCTCAAGTTAAATACATACCAGAATTCAGTATTAGCGACTCCCTTTCATTAATCCAAATAGATAAAAACGAAAAATAAAGGAAAATTGAAATTAATTTGAATTTATCAGAAATGATTTTCACTACTGTTTTAAACTTAAAATGCTTTGGATGTATAGGCAGCTGTATTAAAAAATGTGATGCTAATACTCTGTCCTTGGGATGTTGCGCTGCTATAACCAGTAAACAGCAGTGGTTTGTAGTTTGTATTTGTGGCACTAAGATTCAGGCTAAACGACTGTGCTCTTATCAATAGCGTGGCAACTAGCCCAGTACTGGGCAGAAACTCGGTACAACACAGTACAGCACAGTAAAACCCGGTACTGAGTTTTACCCTAGTAATGCATTTGCATCCTAAACACTAGGGGGCGACAATAAGGCGTGAGCGTCACTGCGAACGGTGGATTCTATCAAAATCGCAATGAAAACCAAATGTTTTGTCGGGGTGCAGTTGCTGATAATATTAAGGATAACATTCTAAAACAATTTGTTTAACTTATTTATTAATTCTGTACGAGCTGATATCGATATTTTTAGAAAAGCTCATGGAACGTATTCTAACATACGTATCACAGTCATTTGAATCATCGGGATGCATTTGGGGTCTTTAGATTTGGCCATAATTCAACTTGTAAGAGAAAAAATAATTTAATCAGATTTTCTGATAAAAAATCTATGATCATTTTAATGTTTGGTCTGTAGATATTCTGTATTTAAAATGGGCTTTAATTTCTTTAGCGACCTTTAATTTTTCCATTACTTTTTATTTAGACAGCAGGTCCTTAACTGGATAAAACACACAAAAGCAGAAGGATGAATAAATGGAAGATGCTTTTAGACTTTATTCCATGTGTATCGGGGAGGTGGGCTAACTTTTTTGACCCAACGGCACCTTAAAATGATAAAACGATGTAGCAACGTGGCCCGGTAGATCCATTCAGTGCGTCGTGGACCGACCAGTAAACCTAGGCCTGGTGCAGCTTTCACTCCAGTGTCACAGCCATTGATAGAGGTACAACTTTCTGTCAAGTACTGTTTATGCCAAATAAGATCGACAGACTAAACACATAGCCTTTGTTGTACCCTCTGTCAAATGTATCCCAGAGGCCATTTTTTATCAAACCCTCAGCATTTACCGTTAAGGTCCGCCTCTGCACTGCGCTCCTTTTTGCGCACATTCCCTCTCAGTGAGACCCAGCCTCTATAACTGGTTTAACTTAAGTCGACCTCTGCTTTAATAAACTGTTGAAGTGTTGGAATTATTATATGAACACATTGATTTTGTACTCAAAGGGCCGTACTTCGCCTCACTTGGATTTTTATTATCTTTAACGTCAATTGATATAGATACTTGTGAATAATATTAAGGGAAAATTGATGCTTGTCATTGCAATGCAGGTACAGTCTTGTCTGCTTGCATATGTGTGCAATTTTGGATTTTACTTGTGTATATTTGTGTCCAGCTGCTATGCAATCTGAGTTCGGTAAATTTATTATTTATTATTTGAAGGTAAATTTATATGTCCCATGTTTAGGAGTACTTTACAGAGTAAATACTTTTAAAATAATTTGCGGAATTTTTTGACAGGTGCAATTCTACCTTTGTACTTGCAAATGATGGCACAACGAAATGACAATCTTTTATTTAGAGTACTAGTACTGTACACAGGGTAAATGCTGTAAAATTTAGTTACTGGCATAAGTTTAGTTACCGGTACCCGCACCGGGGAAGCGAGATGCACGAAGAGATGCGTTTAATATCCGGCAGGGGGCGCACTCGACCTACATGTTTTGGTGGAGTTCACCCAGTGTACTAGAGCAAGGTAAAAAAAACTGCGGTAAAACCTGTCATCGTAGTAAAAACACAACCGCAACGGAGTAGGGTCACCTTCACATCCTCTCCTGAACACCTTAAAGAATCCATCATATTTCCTATGGCGCTGACCTCCGAGTGACCAGTAAACTTTCAAATATTCATTCTATAAGTGGTTTCTTGTTTTGGAAGGGCAGCAAATACACCAGGTTACATATGTATCATTTGTGTCTTAAAATCAAGCTTGTATTTCAGTTATTCGTGTTGTTAATTTAATACTTCATATGAACACAGAGTCAAAACCAGTATGTAGCATTATCTCATATAGTTTTATATTTTTTCCCTGTTTCTGGCATCTGAAAGTTGTACACATTTCTGCCTTACTAACCTGTTACTGTAGCTTATTGCTTTGATGTATGCTAGCAAACTGGTATCAATACAGGTGTGTAAAACTGCATTTAAAAGAAGGGATTTTACTTTTATTCTATTTATATATAGGATATCTTTAGTGATCATATGCAAACGTACTTTGACAAAAAGCAACCCACTCACACAGTTGATTTGCTTCAGCTGTTTTATTTGACAGCCTCCAAAATTTTTTTTGGTCTTTGCCTTTTTATACAGCTCTTCCGAGCAACAATGTGCAGAATAATCAGAAAAAAAAAAAAAACTTGCTTGCAGTCCCAGTGTAGAATTACATTACAAAGTAACAATGT
The DNA here is from genome assembly GCA_018136845.1 of Heterotis niloticus. Classification (NCBI taxonomy): domain Eukaryota; kingdom Metazoa; phylum Chordata; class Actinopteri; order Osteoglossiformes; family Osteoglossidae; genus Heterotis; species Heterotis niloticus. Next base: position 26,422,877 of record CM030898.1, on the reverse strand, counting down.
TAAAACACTTCAAGTATAGAAATGAGTTTGTAGTATACAAATATGTACAGCTGCTATACAACTTCATTCAAAGGCAGTTTTGTAAGTACCATGTTTTTGGAGCCCTTTACAGAGTAAATACCTTCAAAAATCATTTGTGAGAAACGTTTTGAAATGTGTGGCCAAAAAAAAAAATTCTACTTGCAAATGTTGTCAAAACGAAAAGAAAATAAAAGGTTTCATTATATTCCCTGACCTTAGGCAAAATTGCAACAACAAAAAAATAAAATAGAAAAACTGCCTTTCAAAATATCAGCATACAATAAAGGGCCCTGCCCGTCTTCATTTACGCTGGCGAAGACACGTCGTCCCCAATGCACACTTCCCGTTTGTTTGCGTTATACAATAATACAGCGGAAGACTAACTTTAAAAGACTCCTCTTTTAAATACTGTCTTAATTTAGTGGAAAAATGACGATGTTTACCTTTACAGAGCATATCTAAAGCCCGGAGGCTGCAGCGTTACACAGTGAGCCGAAGCCCCTTCTACATGTGCCTCTTCATGTGCAGCGCCAGGTGGTCGGAGCGCGAAAAGGCGCGTTCGCACAGGTGACACTGGAACGGCCGGTGGCCCGTGTGCTTCCTGTAATGGCGGGTCAGCTCGTCGGAGCGGGCGAACTTCCAGCCACAGCCCTCCCAGTTGCAGTGGTACGGCTTCTCACCTGCAGGAGGGACAAGAGAAAGGGACACACTTGGTCACATGACGCGCCTTGTCTAAGGAGTGCGCGCTCGCGTCGAGGGATGACGGCCGGCTGCAAGGTGCGTTACCTGTGTGCGTGCGCATGTGCGCCTTCAGGTGGGAACTCTTGGTGTACGTCTTCCCGCAGCCCGGGAACTCGCAGCTGTGCGTCGCCGTCCGTTTCCTGGCCCAGGAGCGGCGGCCCCGCTTCGGCTTGCAGTCTTCCGGTGCAAAGAAATCCAGATGCGGTGACGATGGCGGAGTCACCACGCTGGGCATCCCGGCCACGCCCGCCTGGTGCACACGCATGGGCTCCCTGAACATGAACTGGCCGTGGTACTGCGGCGCACCTTGGTGGTGCTGCTGGTACTGGACCGGATAGGGGGCGCTGCCCATGTAGGACGGCTGCTGCGTCAGCTGCTGAGGAGGATGAGCGTGGTGATGGTGGTGGTGGTGGTGGTGGGGATGCGGGAGCATCTCTATCAGGTGGCAATCCTTGCGCCCCAGGGCTTGGGGGAGCCCGCCGTGGTGCGCGAAGGCCATGCCCTGGAGCGCAGCCGGGGAGTGCTGGAGGTGCACGGCCCGGAACGCCTTCTGCTCGTACATCGGAGCCGGGAACTCCGCAGCCATCATGCAGGAGCGCTCACGGTTCTCCGTTTTAATTTTGGGGCCCAAGTGGTGGACAGTATCCATAGGTGCGTGAACCTGCGGGTCGCTCATATCCAAGGCTTGCAGCTCAGTGTAATCCGCTGCCATGACTGCTTTCACGCTATAATCCTGAGCGGTGCCCTGGTAGCTCAGCAGCTCGGCCACCAGGCTGTGGCCCGGACTGCGGCCACCGGGGACGCCGCCGGATGACGACGAACGGCGGCCGTCGCTCTCACACCCGTTTTCGCAGCTCTCCGGGGAATCGGGCAGCGGATACCCAGGCGCACATGAGGTTTCCACGCTGTTGGACAGGATGAACTCAAAATCCAGGTATTTTGATAGCTCGTCCTCATCTTTGTTCACCGGGGGCGACTCCACGGCGCCGAACTCAAGCTCAGCGAGCGCCCTCATTCCACCACAACCCGGTCCGCCTTCTTTCTCACCTAGATTCCAGTCCTGGAAACGAGAATTTAAACATAAATACATAAATAAAATGAAAGCATGCTCTTTCAACAAAATAAGTTCTACACAACTGTCCATCAGAAGTAAAGTCACCGCGCTGCGGTCCGATACAAAATAAAAAAATACTTACGTGAACCATTTCGGCGTGTCTTTTGCCCAGAATCTGGCTGTTGGTAAATGTCGTTATTGACGGCAACATCGCCTCCGCCAGAGCCATTGGAGTTAGATCGAGTCCTAGTGTTTTCAGCAAAAACGACCAACTGAGAAGAAGTTAAAAACTCAGCCGTTGCCCACAGTCGGAGATCCTACATCTCAGAGCAACTGAGTCACTTTGCCAACTTTGCAGATGTCCCCGAGTTATATCTCCTCCTTTCTTTTGATTGGCCGCAACAGTCAGGTGGGCGGAGTCACCGCACCGCGCCCCCTAGTTGTGCACAGCAATTCCGCTGCGATTTGCTGGGTCGGCAAAATGGGCGGGGTTACCTGCCAAAAAGTTGAACAGGTAAATAGGCTTTGCGTGCTGCGCTGCATTAAAATATTCTTTTGAGATTTGTTTAAAATTAAGCAACGTCCCATTGAGTGGAGTCCCAACAGTTAATGTCAAAAACCAGGGTGACATAACCTTAAACGTAACCCATGCAGGTATGCAGCATGTAATAATTAATAAGGGAATGGTTATAAAACGCAATTCCTATCCGAAAAACGAATATTCTTGATAAAACGTTCCTGCTGATGTTAAGAATTCTGCTGTTTTTTTTTTCCCCGCGAATGAACGCCTGCTGCTACAGGGGGCGCCTTGCGGCCTTGCTCTCGCTGACGCGCATCTACCTTTCATCTGTTTTGCGCCGAGATTGTCTCTAGAAACGCTGCAAGATGTATTTTTTTCTATTCTTATTCATTGGAATAATACAAGAACAATCAACCTTTCCTTTTGCAGTTGGGTCCACTTGATAAAAATGTGTATGTTGTATACAATAGTTGATATAATAATATTATAATATCATATATGGTGCTATGAATTAAAAGGCGTTAAAAGAGAATTTCTGCGGCTCTTTGCAGTTTGTGGAAAGTCAGCATCCTGCGGGTGTTGCATTATTTCGGTCAAGATCTCCCGAAAAAATGTGTCCTGTTGTCATTGCAATGACTGAAACAAGAAAAGAAAAAGAAAGAAAATGTCTAACTCTTTGGAGTTAGAAATCGAGATTAATGCAGAGTTTACAAATGCAAAAGTGGAGGAAGTCCATAAGTGCAGAATGCGGCGGTTTCGACTATAAAAGAGGTGCCAGAAATCACGTTTTGTCACAGTGAGCTGTAGATCCCAACCTCACATCACAATAAGAGCACTTTTTCCCGGTTTCATTAACTCATTCAGATTCATTTTATAGAAATCACTTTTTTCCCTCCAAAATACATACAAGAACACATTTGCAAATGTTTGCCCGTGCATACAAGAACATTTGTTTATTGTGTCATGGAGGGAAGCCAGCAGGGATTCCTCCCGAAACTCTCAGCTGCAAGGTGACGACCACCGACTGCCAGAACACCCACTTTTTAACACTTCTTTAACACTGCCTCGTTTTAATTTAAACGCGAAAAAATTTGCACATCTGTACTGCAGTTTTCCTTGATATACCGCGCAGAGTGAATTAAATACCGGGATTAAAATATACATTTGCGACTTCATATTCCCAGTGATATCAATTTCCTGATTATTTGACTTGAGAATTTATTGTATTAAAAATAGTTAAGACAAAAACAGCACTGAAACGTTTTGTTATTACATTGGACCTAAACTATAGATATCACTACTATTTACATGTGACTTGTAGCAAAAAGTAACATTATTTAGCACGTGAATGTGGAAATCTAGTGACATGATAATTTTTGGTGTTTAGCATAAATATTAAACTTTTCAAAAGAAGCTATTTATCTCTTATTTCCCCATTGTGCCACATTTTATGGTTTCAGTGTGAAAAAAATTGTCATACCAATTTCAGGAGAAAGTGTTGCAGTTATATGATTTTCTTCAAACAATTTTTGGTCTTTAATATGAACTTTTTATACTTTTTGCACCTTTCTTTGATATATAGTTGGCAAATATATAGAAATATGTGTTTTTTGTACTGTTGTCCATCACTCGCACGCTTCTTCGGTATTTTTTCATGCGTGCTAATACATCCATGCGGCAGTGTGTGTGTTCCTGGAATGGGACAGACCCTACATCTCTACCCCTGCATTTATACTCAGTTATTTTTAAACCTCCTACGCAAATCCAGATCCGGAATGGCGTGGAGTCCGGAGCCAAGTGGAAACGGACCTGGCGCGGGTTTCCTGAGCGCAGCCCGGACACCTTTCACTTTGGTGCGTGTGTGTTGCAGATAATACCCAAAAAGGAGCAAGAAAAAGATGCAAAAAATTACAGTTTACTCAGTTTTATCTTATGATTAAAAAAAAGACATTTTCCTGTTTATTAAACATTAACCTTAAATGGTATTAAAACATTGGGCTGGAAACCTGATGCTGGTGTCAACTGCACACACGGAATACGTGCAACTTATTTAATATTTATTATAGGACCTTTTTAACAAATACATGCAATAATGTATTTAATGTCATAAAAACTGTTCAATTTTATCCAAAGTGTTAAAGTAAAAAAGGCGAAGTAGTGAAGTGGGCATCAGTGGCGTAGCTCCAGCTGATGAATGTTAACGAATAATAATGCGAGTGCTTATGTAATTTAATATATATATATATATATATATATATATATATATATATATATTTTTTTTTTTAAGAAAATTTTTTTTGGTTGTATTAAGCTGAAATGTAGGCTATATTCTTATTTATGACAACCAATTATTTCACTTCTAATTATAATAGTTTTAAATACAGTAAAAATTCTTAAAACTTGTATTCATTGGTTTATTGAAGGTTTATTTCTTAGCTGAACGTGTAGGTTAATGTTTTTCGTTACATCCTTTTGGGAAGTACATGCTTATAGGTTGGGTGTCCAAATGCTTCAGTTTTTATTGAACTTAAATATATTTACACGTAAACTACTGAAAAGAGAAATGAAGCACGAGCTCAACAGTGTCAAGCAGTTGAACACACGAGTAGGCCGGATGTATTAAATGTAAGTATTAAATACAGGCACACAAAATCATTGCAAATATATAATTTTGCACATTCGATCTGTGGGCTGCAGGACGGCTTTCTCAGTCTTGCTGGGATGATGCAAAGTAACGTTTATTCTAAAGAATACAAGTGTTTCTGTCTGTTCCTCCCCCACAAGACTGCAGCTACGCGCGTGCCCTGCAAGCTGGCGCTGCTGCAACCACGGGGAACCTGGCTGCTAATAACAACAAAGAGAATTCAAACCACGAACTCCTGAACACACGAATCGGCTCTGCAGCTACCTGCAGGTTCGCGCGCGTCCCACACACGTGTGCGGCCTGCAAACCTGCGCGAAACTCACGTTGCTGTGGCGGCGTGAGTCACCTGTGGGCCCCACCACCTTCACCTGGATCACTGCCTCCTGACTCACGCGGCCCTGTAGTAGTTGCAGCCCAACCATCCCTACTGGCCAAAGGATTTTATATAAATGAGTTTATATGTTTTGCCATTAAATACGTGAAAAAAGAGCAGAGACATCCGTCCACAGCAGGACCACCTTTGGGATGTAATCCTTGGATATAATAATTTTTTTTATAAACTAGCATCTTTTTTCAAGAGCTTTTTTAGTGGTCACAATGATGACTGAAATGCCGATTAAGCTGAATCCATTGATATCCAAGATGAACCATTTGTTCCAGTGATTTCATTGATCACAGTGATACACTTATACAAAGGAGTAGGTACATTGATCAAGGGTGTTACAGCGCAAATTTGAACCCGAGACCTTCGGGTTGGCCCTAACCACCGCGTCTCCTCCTGTCAAGAATATTTTTTTTATGTTGTGCAGTCCTGAAAAGATGGAATCCTGCAGATTTCCCAGATATTCTAGCTACACCAGCAGGAACGGAGCGGTAGTTCAGTAGGACAGCGATTCACTGAATGTGTTGAGTTGGGATGAGAACAAAAACCCACACCATGCCCGAGTCCTGGCAGCTACCCCTCCGTCACGAGAACAGTTTGTTATACAGGACTTACCAACACTGCCTTTGTCTTTAATCTCCTTAACTTGTTGTTCAGACCAACATGCACTGTCCTGTCTGAATTTTTATTTATTAGCTCACATTTTCCCCTTAAGTGATTTACAGTCTTGGGTTTTTATATTAAGCTGCATACAATGATTCGTCCATTTATAAAGTTGAAACAATTTTGCTGTATAGTTTTCTTGATCAAGGCACTGTAGGCAGGAGGAGATCTGAACCTGAGAACCTGAATGTTTGGATTGCAAGGTGGTGATGGCAACCACTGCACCTCTGTATTTATGGACACGTACAGTATATGGGGATTAGAGATAAAATGGGTTGCTCTTCTGCAAATTGTCCTGTACTGGATGTTGTCCACATCCGCGAGCCAGGTTCCTTTCTCTGCTCCTGTGCGAATGTGCAGCCCGCTTGCCATCTAAAGCCTGATCATTTATTTTGGCTTTTTCACGGGGTGCCACTCTTTATTTTTGGCAGCAAATTTAAAATAAACTTTTACACTGATATACCTGATAAGTTATTCTGTGATCTTCTTTTGAAATTTAAGGATTAACTATTTGAAGAAAAATTGTGCCGCAGAATCCACCTTCAAGTTGGTGCAGCCGAGTTCAGGCTGCCAGGCAGACACCTTTGTGATTCATTACTTTAAGTTTTATCCCCAAACTAAATGAAACAGGAGAACAGAAAAAGAGACACTTTGCCAAATGAGAAACACCCTCACAATTCTGCAACACCTCGGCTTTCTGCTAAATGCTATCACCGTTTTGCATTTATATGGCACTTTGTCTTTAAAAGGAAAGGTGTGAAATATTCAAAACCTTTAAATTATTTTCTTTTGTTTCTCTTTTTTCAGTTAAAAGCAAATTAATCCTTTAGCAACTGCTTCCCCCTTTGTCAGTTTTTAAATCTTAACATGCTGCAAGTGCTTTTCTATAAGCAGTAAAATTAAGAGCTTTTTGTTTTGACGCAATTTAAAACTTAAGACATTAAGATAAACCATGATGTAATGTCTTTTAAATCTCTCTAATTCTGGATATACTAGGTCAAAAGGTTTTGCACAACTTGTCAAATATAAATGCTTTAAATGAATGAACTTTTTTTAAGAAACAGCCCCTTTGTCACCAAAGAACCATAAAATGATCTTGCTGACGGCAGAACCGGTGAATTACATTTTGAAATAACTTTCCCTTATATACCGTAGCCTTACAAGTTCCTGTAAACTGTAGCATTCTCAAACTTTCCCACTCCCAGTTTCATCTGAAGCTCCCAGTCTATTATAACTCTGACAGTTGAGGAGCCTCTTGAAGTGCAAGACAGAGCATGATCCTCCAACACGGGGAAAATTACCCTGAAACTGAAAGTCTGTGACACGCGCTTGTCAGGGACAGGCTCACGGCGGTGGAACTGTTCCAAGCTGAAAAAGGCACATTGCCAGGGTTTCCTGGAGCCACAGCACGAATGCTATCCTCGATTAATACTTACACAGATGCAAACTTGGGCCACTTGTAATTTGCGCTGTTTCTTTCTCAGATAATTTTTATATTGTTAAATTATGGTCGCATTTAGGAGAACCTAACATGAAACCTCACAGGTGTACCCCTGCACGATATGGGTGTCACGCTTTTGAAACAATTACACATGTCTTTGGCTCAGCGAGACGACCAAAGGTTGTTTAGGACCATAAAAGAAAAGCAGGGAAGTCAGACCTCATGCCAACAGGGTTTCCTGTCCTAGAGGTATCCGGCTCTCGCTGTTCAGTGGATACAGTGGCGGCCGTCCATACACACCCCTCCCCCAAGCCCCACAGAGAAGTCCTCTGGAAATTCTAGAGAAATCTATGCAGATATGTCTATGTCCTGATCTCATTTTTTGCTTATTTGCTGTTTAGCTGTGGAGGAATTTTTGCCCTCGTGCTTTTATCTGTCGCATTCAACACTGACAATAATTTTGCTCATCCAGCACTGATATTAATTTGGTTCATATAATTGTTTTGGGACCAGAACTTGTGATCCAAATATTGACAGTTCAGTTAAGGGTTTTGCTCTGTTCTTACAGGCTCGAGGAATGTGCGGTGTTTACACCTTATCTAAATTTATTCAGAAAGTATTCAGCTGCAAAACTGGAATAGATCAAGTAAAACAAAAAAAATCCACAAAACACTATTAATATAATATTAAAAATCAAAACAAACCAATGAGTCATTTATTCATAACATGTTATTAAATCGTGCCTTCCTGCAAATGACTAGTGTTCTATTTAGAGTGTTATTTCGTAGCCTAGCATCTTGGAGCTGGATAGGTGCCCTGGATCTGGATAGGCGCACTGGGTCTGGATAGGCGCACTGGATCTGGATAGGCGCACTGGGTCTGGATAGGCGCACTGGGTCTGGATAGGTGCCTTACGTCTGGATAGGTACCCTGGATCTGGATAGGCGCCCTGGGTCTGGATAAGCTGCAAAATGCCTAGACTCTGTTCAAGATAAAGCAGTTAAAAAATGGATGGATGGATGGACGGATGGACGGATGGACAAATAATACATCTTGTGGGATATAATTAGCCTGGAATTTAGTGGGACTGTGCAGATTATTTTTTGTCATTCATTTATTTTAGCATTTTGCTAATAATTAAATGCTTTGTGATTTGCAGATGTTTACAGCTGAGTAATATTTTTTACATATCAATGGAAAACATACTATATATACATTTACTGAGGGGGGTACAGTATCTCATGAAGAGGTCACAGTGGTTGTTGACTATCACCCCAGGTTTGATGTCCCCTGATTCATCCATCACATCCACTTTCCCAGTTCAACAAAATAGCTGTCGCTGCGGTTCAGGCTGACTTTGCTGCATAGCCGGGGATGGGGTGGCAAAGACCCTGATCTCAAATCAGATATGTGCGGCCTGGTAAATATTTGCAGGAGCCCTCCTGCCGGGTCGTCTCGTCTCAACTCGTACGCGCTGCTCTTTCAGCGCCACTGGACCACGGCACAGGGCTTGGAGAAATGCAATAGAGACAGGCTGTCGAATGCGCATGGAGACGCAGCGGAACCAGGGGTCCCAGGGGAAGGGAGGTGGGGGTGGGAGGCTTTACAGACCTGCAACTGCTGCTGAGAGAGAGAGAGAGAGACTTTCATTTGCTCAAAGATAAGAGTTTACATAATGATTTGGCTTTCTGTTTGTCAAGCAACAAGGCAAACAAAAGCAAAACATTTTTCTGCTTCTCCCGTAAACATTTCAACCTTTAAATCGGCTCATTTTGGTATTTTTATCCCAATTTATCTGTGCCTCTTCAGTTTATTCTGAAAAAGCTCCACGAAAGTTGTAAAATCCACACAACATTGACACAAAACGACCATTTAAGCGTTATAAAGTCATCTTTGCAAGTCAAAATTTGCCAATTGAATAAATGAAGTTTATGTGAGCAAACCAAATGTCAATAGAACGAAATATTTGCTGTGCTGTGCTGTCCTTAAATTCATATTCAGATAAGGTCTGCAGATGCCCTGCGTGTGCTCGTCGGCCAAACGGATTGAATTCCTTGTAAAGTTTCGGGTTTTTTGCATCGCAGTCACAAAAACCCTCCTTCCTAAGACGTCCAGTTATTTAGTGATGGGCTGGAGACCGCTCCAGTCTTTATTCACCCGAGCCAAAGAGTTATCCCCCCATTTCTTTCGCTGTTTGTCTTCCTGTCCCAGTGTTTTTTTAATTTTTTTAAAATTTTTTTTTGCTCTGGTGTTCTGCAAAAATCAATTACAGCCCTAATCTGGTGACTCCAGAATAGCAATTATCCTCCATCACACAAGCGGAGGGGAAACCCAACTCTATCTTACATAAATAAGCCCGCGGAGCGTGACATTAAAAGGCGACACAGAAGCCATACCTTTCCAATCCATCAAAGGCGAGCGAGCGAGTGGCTGAACACAGAGGAAGTTGATGCAAATATGAGAAATCTGGGGTAATTTGGCGGAGAAACCAAAACACGGCGCTACCATTGTGTTTAGCGACGCAGTTCTTCCTGAGAACGAGCGTCTACGGTCAGGACCATTTCAAATGCCTCTCCTGGGTCTTGAAACTGCAACCTTCTGGCTTTGAGTCTGTGCATTTCATTTCTGGTGCGCGCAGCGTACCGTATCTAGGAACACAAAACCGAAAGACATCAGTGGTTAAAAGGCCAAGAAAAAAGTTCAGAGACGCTCGGAGTTTTCATGTGCGTGTTTGATGTTAAACTAAAGGAAAGTGAGTACAATACTGGCAAGAGTTCGCTGAAAAAAAAGTGTTCACTCCAGTCCTGCTAATGCAAAGCCCTACTGACAAATATAGATAGCTCTGCTTTCCCAGCCTGAGTTTATATCTACATATATGAGATTTTCTGAGCTAACCCACCTATAAAAAGAACAACCAATTTGTTAAAGCAAAATAGAGAATTTCAAGACTGTACCAATCTTATTGTAAACATTCATCATACACTTGTATTTAAAACGCTTCCTCTCGAAATAGGTTTAAGTGTCATAAGCCATCAGTGTCAGTGTGCTTCTTGACATACAGCATCATTATTTGTCAGTGTTTAAGCTTGCAGTGTGTCTAAGCCATCCTGTCTTCCATATTAACTATCCTCTCCTGCTTAGTGCCATTCAGAGCTAATGGGCCCTTAACCGGCACTTCATTACCGTGGAAACACAGTCGGGCGTCACACAGTAAGTGACAGCAGGAGTGGGCTGTTGGACATTATGGCAATGCGGTTTAGGGGTACGCAAACACAGGGGGACAGGAGCTACAGGCCGGGTGTGGTGTGGCGGCACTCGGTGGCAGCACACCTGGTGGGCCTGGGGTCTGAATTAATGGGTGCGCATATCTGGCCACACACCCGTGCAAACACACATACAAGCACAGGCATAACTCTCTTTCCGCATCGCTCTTTCTCTTGTGCCCTTGTGAATACCCGGATGCCTAGGGAACAGTCACTGTTGGCTGAACACCCGCACACACTGCCACACGCACACGCAGAGTTATGATTCTTCACGTTCTTCCAGAAACCAGAAGCACTAACACATGCATAGATAATAAATTATTTTTTGGCTTCATGACAGCCTGAAGGTTCTTGGTTTGAGTTCCGAACAGCGAGATAATTATTAAGCTACACCTTGTTCGGGGAGCAACACAGGCCTGAAACCATTCTCAAGCGTACAAAAGCAAGGCTTCTTCCAAGTGCTGAAATAAAGAGCTTCAAGTGACATGTTTGTTCATTTCCTCACTGTTTTTCTGTTTGTGTCAATTCTCCTCACCATACAGGTGAAATGAAGACTCTAAAGTACACATAGTGGTGAAAATGTAGGCGCTATTATAGCACATAGCAAGTCGCTTTGGTAAAACATCCAAGTGCACAGGTTTGGAGGCAAATACAAATTTTCATGTGTAACAGACTAATGCTAGTCTGTTATTGACTTATATACGTAAGTGTGCTTTTCTGTTAGAAGAATTACATTTTGTTGCGAAGTGAAACATGGCCAGTCGCTGGCTCACGGTGAGCCCCGATCAGGTCTGAGCCCACCTACTCATCCTTCATCCGCCCCTCGCCTGCCTTGTCCCTGGATGTGAAAGCTCCTGCTCAGAGCGGAGGGGCCCTTGTGCAGTGTTTCTGCTTGTAGGATGGTGGGGTTAGAAGATTCTGTGTCAGTGCACCCTGTCATCCCTCTCACTCTTTAGATTTAGCCAAGAAAGAGCATCAATCTGGTCAAATTCAAACACTGTCTTCAGGTGAATGGTGTTTGTTCTGAGCCAAGTTCATCTTTTACCCCAACCTTTGTGTTTTGTTCCCTGGTTTACACAGCATAGCATCTAGAGGTGGCACAGTGAGACTAAGGGCAGTCCTGGCTGCTGAACAGCTCCTTGCTGGTGGATTCAGATGTTTCATTCGCATAGGCTCTGTCTGTGCAGAACTGCCATATTTGCCTCATAGTCTAAAAACATTCAGTTGAGGTGAACTGGGGAATCTTAAACACCTTAGTGTGTATGTGTGTGCTAGCATAGGTGACATTGCATGTTACTTTGGTAAAGGCGTAAACTAAAAGCAAATTAAAAATAGAAATATATTTTGATCCTAATTTATCACTGGTGAGGACTCTTTTATCTGTTTCTAACATTCTTATACAGCTTGAAAAGTTATGCACTGTATTGCGCTGCAGTTGCAAAACTGTCCAGAAAGACTTATGTTATTTGACAAGAATTTTGTTTTTGAACAGAAGTTCGTTGCTTTTAAAAATGTTGCATTACTAGAAAAAAAATAACATATATACCATTTTAAGGCTATGTGACACTAAGTCTAAAGTCCAGCAGCACAGTATGAACAAAGTAATTCTTGCATAAAGATTTCCAGGCTTCGAAGACTCGGATGAAGACAGTCTGTTCTCTGCTGATGTTTTTCTCTTTTTACCTGTTTGAAATTCCAGTGAAATGAGGTGCACAGATTTCATTTGCACGGCTGATAAATGATAAAAACAAAATCAAGCAGTTACAGCCAGAAGTGCGTAAAACATTGCCAAACGGCCCTTTGTGAGCAAGGCCTTCGGGTTCCTTCAAACGTTGTGCACAGAGACATGGTTGCTGCTTGCTAAGTTCTCCATTTGATAAAAAGCACCTGGATGTAAACAAACTCTTTTTTTATGCAGCTGAGGACAAGGCACTGCAGCTCCTTCTCGAGGTTCACTTTTGCAAGGAGGAATGTGGAAAAGGCGACGGGGGGGGCAATGCCTGGGCCATTGTCTCCGGCTGGTTTTGTTGTGTCTTTTCACCTTCCTCAAACCAGCTCCTCATTCATGGACATTGTCATTACTCAGCCCATTCACCCGCTGACAGGGAATAAATACTGAAATAAGATAAAACAGTCAGACTGGCAGTAAATCACGTTTTCTCTTTCAGCCCCTGAAGGGTCAGGCCAGGTTACCTCAGCTTTTTTACCAATGCATGACCAAATGTAAATAAATTATGTATTTTAAAAAAAGTGGACTGGTATTTGACTTTTGAAACATGGTAATGGCTATTTGGTTTTCCCAGAGAAACACAGGCCATGTGACATGCTAATGACAAAAAGCAAAGCAAAAAGCAAAAATCTGTCTTACTATATTTTGTATAATATACACATGGAGAACCACAGAAACACCAGTTTGTGTTCAAAAAGGTGCTGTCTTACTGTTATGGATTATACTTGAATGTCATATGCAGGACCAAAGACACTGCCTGGTGTCTTAAGTAAGTGTTCATTCCCAGGACAAATGAACACCTAAAGTCCACTTCTTAATTTAGCATCATTCACAAACACAAGGAACGTTTCCCAGTCTCAGTAGTTTCTCTCACGTAAAAACCATTTCAGTGTTTTTCAACAGTGTGGTTCCCAACACAGCAATCTCTTCCCTTGCGCCCTGTTATTCTGCTGTAGGCACCAAACTGCTGTGACTCTAACCAGGATCCTCAGTTCCTGATAACGGATAGATGGATGTTTGCCAGTGCAAAAACAATGTGCTGTAGCACGAATGCAGAAGTAATTCTTTTTATGTTAGTATAATGCAGAGCCCAAGACCAGGTGAGAGCTGTGCCATTTTTACGTGATCTAAAAACTGTCAAATTTCAGTTAAACTTTTTCTTCACATCTCAAAATGGAGAATGTCACTTGCTTATACTTTGTTCACGCTTCCGCACATGTAAGCTATGGGACAATTTGCTTGTTTAACAATACAGTCTAATAAACAGAAGAAAAATAAAAAATGAAACAAAACAGTATTTCATGTGGTTTTTGCATGAATGATTAGTCAACCAGTCTATAGTGGAAAAGGTAGCACTGTGCTCCTTCGAGATGTGTTGCATGGAGACTCAAGTGTGTGGCTTTTTGTTAAAACCTTATATCTACATTATGTTTAACTTTCTGCCAACCAAAGGGTTATATACTGTTAAATACTCAAAGGGCCAAGGGACAAAGGTGAACAAATCTGTTGTGGAAGTTTTTCTCACAGTAAAGAAAATCCCATTTTATGGGCTCTCCATGACAATGGGGACTAAATGTCTTTGGCTTATTCATGTTCCTTACTTAGCACACTTGCTAATTTAACAAAGAGCTCCAGGAGTGATAGTTCCTGGCTGCGTCACCAGAAGTCTATAATCCAGGACAGTGGCGGTGTCTTCTCTTCTGTTGCTAAAATATGAGCAGGTAATCGTCACAACAAAGCCCCCCTGCTCTTCCTCTCCTTCAACATATCAATAAAAATGGGACAAATGCAGCCATCAACCATAATGTCATGCTAAAGGGTAATTTTTTTAAGCTTATCCTATATTTATTTTGCTACGAATAAACACATTTCTTGCACAGTATGTCTAAGCTAACCTTTTTTTGTCCCCTATTTAGCTTCATACCTGCAGCAGCAAGTGGATGAGTGGTTATAGCCACCGTTTTGCAATTGAGCGACTCGGGTTCAAATACCACCTGCATTCATGCCCTCGGTCTAAGTATTTACCCTGAACTGCCCAGGTAAGTTGCTCCCAAACATGGTAAGTTGGTTTGGCAAATGAAATAATAATAATAAGCTTTTATCTTTTTAAGAATTATTTATTGTCTTACTCCCTTATACAACAGGTGCACAAGGGAGTACAAAATTAAGTTTCTTAGGTCCACAGTGGACAGTTCACTTAATAGGGAGAAAAAAGTATATACAGAGAATTAAATAAAATGATAATGTGGCTACAGATAAAGATAAATGAAAGTAAAAGTCTATAAATACAAAAAGATATATAAATCAAGAGTGGGTAATAGAAAAATAAAAAAGATCATATAGATAAGATCTGTAAATGAATGAAGTGGCAAAGTCACTGCATCCTAATTTGTCACCATATTTTGTTTTGTCTCCTAAAGCTACATTTTAGGAGCAAAAAAATTTCTGCGGAGCGGCAGGCCTGCAGCCCACTGTTTGCAAACAGGTAGAACTGGTCACTGCCGGATAGCATCGGACAGCTTCTGATGCCCTGAGGGATCAGACCAACGATATGCTAACGGCAGACCCATTCACACTCAGATCCGACATCCTAGCCGAGGAGGGAGGAGCCTGGAAACAGGGGGTGGAATTATGCCAGAATAGGGGTCCTTTTCGGATGAAAACAAATCTTCCATCTATAAGACGCCGTATGTCTAAATGCATTGTGTAAACGGATTTGCGACTTACTTGTGACACGTGAAAAAAGATCATTAACAATTATTTCCGATATATTTTAAGAAGCAGTCCAGGAAGAAAAGTGCGCTTTTGCATTGATGGGTAGTGGAACGCTACTGCAACGCACGTACGCTTTTTAGTGCAACAAATAAAATGATAATAATGATATGCAATGGATCATTTGAATCCATTCATAATAATTACTCTTTTGCACAAATAATGTAGCCTTTGGATGTGAAAGGACCAGTATGGCATGGAGCTGGCAGAAGTGGTGCTGGGGGGCCCTCCACTCTAATGAGTCCAGGTGTGAAAGAGTTTGCAGGATGGCCCTCGAAAACCACACACAGCTCGCAGCAAACGCGCTTATGTTGCGGTAAGAGGTGATGGACAATACGGTGTCCTCACGCATACAGCCGGATCGCGGCTACAATACAAGCATCGTCTTTCAAGCCTCATTTGAAATGGCCTTCGATGGCCCTTGAGCAAGGCCCTATCCGAGGGGGGTTCTGGTCCTTTTCCGTGGAGGGATTAAGCATACACGTGTAAAGCAACAACTCCATTTCAACACATTTTTACAAGTGGCCGTTTGAACCCAAGTGTGAAAGGACACATTGTGAAATCCAGATGCAGACAACAGAGGATTTAAATAATTTGCGACACGGACAAAGGTAAAAAAAAAACAAAATAATCCGAACGTGCAAGTTTTCCATCGAACTCGTAAAAGATGGGAGTTGAGGAAAATTCCGTGTTTTTTGTGTGTGTGGTAGGGATGGTCTTTTGGAAGAGCGGTTAAAGATCTAGAGCCTTCTTTGAAGACCTGCTTACCCCTCAAGTTTGGATATGAAACAATATAATTGCATGAAGAGTTGATTTTTTTGTAAGACACACTGTACAGATCACACATTCCTGGTCCCTGCTGCAGTACTGTTGGGCAAGTTAGAGACCCTGAATTGGTCCAGCTGTATAAATAGGTATATAGTGCACAAAACAAACATAGTAAGTCTCAGCTAAATGCACAAACAAATAATATAAATATAGTCAGGCTTCCCACACATAAAAAGCATAATTTGTTCCTGAAAATCTAATGAGCTCCTGTCTTTGAATGCAAAATTCCAGCTTTAGCTTTTAAACTTGGAGAAAAACAAAATAAAAAGCAATAAAAATCTCCACTTGGTACTTGATATCACTAAGGCATGCATTTTGAATTAAAATGTCTGTTTCTAAAGGGTGTTTTCTGTAGTGATCTGACAGCTTATGTGAATTTTATGGTACACATTCGATGTGTTCCCAAGCACAAATTCTGGCAATATGGCCATTTGTTATGTGGGAAAAGACTATCAATGTGAAAGCAGAACTACAGTGATTTAATACAACGCATACTAAAGAAGGAAACAAATCCATTGTGTCTGACTGTTTCATGGTCAAATAAGGGAGTGAAACTTGCTTCAGACCACAACTGTTCTCCAAAAGAAATGTGGGACGAGGAGTTTTGATGTGCTTTCTCAGGAGGGCTGCCAAGCGGCTTGACGTCCTTCTCAGCCTGGAGGAAACAACCTGGAAAAATTAATCTTAAAAGGGCCTTTGTCTGTGTGGCTGCAGGTCGACCTCATGGGCAGGTTGGCCAGGGAGACCTCTCTAGGGGCCAAGCACATCATCATGTTTCTGGCTAACCTCTTGGGCGGAGCTCTAGCGCCCCTCCGTTCCAAGGCTGACTTTGATTCTCTCTGCACATTGACTTTGGCTGCTGGCACCTCCTGCCTTGCATGAGTTGGAGCAGAATAGACAGCATCACCTCCTGCCCGCTCACGTTTCTCCTTTATTCGAGGAGGCCTGGGATGGCATGTGAGCTCCTTGCTGCACCCGCCCATGCACGAGTACAACCATGTAGCGATATGCGGTAAACCAGCTATTTTGCTGGAATGCAATTGATGGGTCAGAGGTATGAAAACGTGAGATTTTATACTTTGCTGTCAACACTCCATGTGATTATCGATGTAAAATTTTGAATTGCTATTATAACGTTATTTTTAGACCTCAGAGAGGAGCTCAGCATTGCATTTGGACAGGCAATACCTGTTCCTCTGAATGACGGAGTGTCACAACATGGCCTTCGTGGCGTGTGAAAGTCTCTTTTGCCATGCTCTTAGAGTCAGTGTAAAAGGTATAGAAAATATGAGAACCACAGTATTGGACTTTTTCATTTCACCAGGGCCTGCAGACATTTGGAAGCTTGGATGGTGGGCTTCAGTGTTGCAGGGCCTTCAGCGTGCCTCACTGCTCCCACTGAGCCCTTAAGTGCGATCACAGCAATGCTAGCCCTTATCTTAACCTTGCCTTACGAAGTGCTAAGCTTGGCATTAACAAAAGATAAGTTGTTACAGTTTGTCCAAGCTCTACCATCAAATACAACTGGAATAACAATTCAGCTTTGTGTAAGCCATTAGCATTACAACCAGTTTGCATCCCTGGTGTGTAAAGCAAATATTACAGAATGGTGTTAGAACAAGAGGGAGATTATGACAAAATCAGCTCGAGTAACATGGAGATAAAGACCAAATATGCATCTTCCATTGTGGGGAGGAACGGCCAGAGCTGTGAGTAATAAGGCCTGGGGGGTGGGCAGGCTGAACCAAGTTGCTGTGCACAGACGTGGTTGGCACCTGTCGGGCGCTGGCAGCGTCAGCGAGACGCCAGCAATTCAGCACATCGGCATACGCCCGAGGGTGCCCAGGTTTCTCCTCTCACTTCCCTGCCGCTCTGTAACCCCAGCTCCCACCTAAGCAGCAATGACGCCCAGAATGGCAAAGCAGCCAGAATCTTTCGCCGTTCACGTCAGACTCTCTCCACCTGATCAAAATCTCTTTGAGCTTTTCATCTCCCATGTTCAGATGTTACCGTAACACGTCTCTAGGTGTAAACACGTCCAACATTCAATGCCAAAAGCTCATCATTTCAGTCCTGGATTTGTTCACTAGCTTCTCCTCTGCCATCACCTTGCTGCTGCTGCTTTATCCTGTATAAATGAAGCAGACACCTTTAATCCAGCAATAAGGGTAATGGGTCCACTTTAGATAACCATGTTTGTCCTACTGCTCACCCTGCTTGCTTTAATGGTCTGCAAACAGGATTCCACCAGCCCCAAACACCCCTCCATGTCAGTTGAGACCGGAGTCCTGAAGAATCGCCACAGTGGAGTGAACATTGTTAATCATTGACTTCCTGCTGCTGCACAGACAGTCATTTTCAGATCAGTGTGTTACGCTGGAACGATTTCCTGAGAACAGTCATGAGGATTAAACTTAGCTAAAATGTTTTGTCCGGCTTCTAGTCGCGTTGCGCATCCGGGGTAAAGCCGAAAATGAGCGGCTACGCGGAGCGGACGGACAATTTTTTCTGGTTTTGGTGACTTGGTGGCTCGGACACAACGCTGGTGTGACGTTATGAACTTTATGCTATGAACATTGCTAAGCTTTGTTTGAACAGAATGAAACAGAGGCCCATTGTGTTTGTTGTATTTATGATCATATTTTACAGTGACACAAAGGTTTTTAATGCATACAAGGGAAAATGTGTAATGCAAAATGTTTATTAATGATTTTTTTACTGACCTGCTGCCAATATGTATAAAGTTTTATTTTATTTATACTGGTTATGTACCTTGGTCAACTTGACCAGTACTTCAGGGCGTTCTGGGATTTAAATTGGCAACCTTCGGGTTTATGTTCCAAGCTATAAGTTTTGTCTTAGCACCTGTTACATCCCGCAAGTCTTGAAGCTCACTTGTCAAGATTCTGAGAAAAGCATATGTCTATCAACAGAGAGGGTCTATGGCCTTATCACCTGTGGTCCCTTTTGCGGTCCGTTGGTGCTGGCCTACTATCTCCCTTGGCCTGTCCTCTGACTGGCTGGGCGGCAGCGATTAGCGCTGATACCCAGAGCACCCCTGGCAGGTCCAGCAACAGATGTTCGTCCAGGGATAGCCTTCCACCACCAGGGCCTGCTAGTGCATTCTCCAAAGGAGGGGACTGAGATCTGAGGACGCAAGCGCATGGTCTTGCGGATAACAGAACTGGATAAAAAAAAAAATTGGTTCTGCAAAACCCCCTGTCTTTTTCATGCTAGTTTAAATAAAAGGCTGGTGAGAGCAAAGCGATATCTGATTCAGCTGATAGACAGTTATTGAAAATAATCGAAGGTCCATCAGTTTGGACGTCATATGACTTTTACATCATATGCCGAGTTCGACTATCCATGGAACTCTCTGTCTAAATTCCTTTACCATAGCAGAGAGAGCAAAGAGCAATTTATATAAAGCAATGCTTACAGGCTACACTTTTGCATGCTCTTATCGATAACAGTACCTAACAAAAAATAGCAATTGTTATTATTATTTATTTATTTATTTATTCATATACCCTGCTCAGGATAAATAACGGATGGGTGGATGGACGGATGGATGGATGGACAGAAAATAAATTACAGTGTTAGGTCCGAAGCTTAATCTGTTTGCAATGATTTATTCATTCATACAGCTGGGCAATTTTTATTGCCTCAAATCAGGGCAGTTACCTTGCTAAAGGGCACTACAATGGGTTTCATACCTGGGTTTGCTGAAAACAACATGAAGGCTCAAACCGTTATTCCTCTCACTGGCCCAAATTTTTAACACTTTCCGTGAAGGGATTAAGTGATTTAACATATTTCATTTGATGCATTCCTAAAGAAAGAAGTGACACTAAGAACCACTTTCAGACGTGACAAAGAATGCAAAATTGTGCAGGAAGATGCTTCTGAATTTCGGCAGATATCTGGAAACTTTTATTAACCTCCCCAGTGGGCTGAGGGTTGTGAGTGACCACCACAAAAGTCGGTAGGACAGGTTCAGGTCCACAGAGACCGACTGGGCAGTTGTCCTCATGGCAGTGTGGCTCACAAACTCGAGCGCACAGTGACTGGGACTTGAGCGAGATACACCTTGGCACCCTGAGCAATGGGGAAAATTATATTTCTGTCTGATCTTCAGCAACAGAGTGGAAAGTGAGAATTTCCTGAATGACAATGGATCACATATATCTCACAGGTTAACGTCACAGCCATGTCTACTGCATAGACTGCAGGTTAAGCTTTTTTTACATACAGTATTTATGGGCCAAACAGGGTGCAGGATGTGTTTGATCTGGAAACATGAAAACAATGTAAGTGGTACGACAAATACAGATTATTCGGTATTCTAGCTAATGATTGATATTTTTGCTGGTGCAAAGTCTTGAAAATCAAACTGTTTGGAGTATCTGGCTTGATATGCTTCTGTTTTTGTTTTCCCATGGAAAGTATCTTTGTTCATCTGCGGTCTTTTCAAACTGGATGCATGACCAAAGCCATGGTGTTTCATGTGGTACTGGTGGTGGAAGTGGAAATGGTTCAGTGGGCAGTGCGCAGCTTTGATCCCTGTTCCACGGGAGCCCAAAGGACCACAGCTCCTGGGAGGTGGCTACGCAGGATGCAAAAAGATGACAGACACCCGCCGCTACTGTTCTCCAGCCAGCTTATTGGCCAGATCTTGCTGGCATCTCCTTGCCGCACACATACATATAAGAAACACCATGACTCCCCGCTCAGCACCCACCTCCTGCCAGGGTGGAAATGAGATGTGGCTGAACACACAACCCGGGGGGCCGGATTGGAGCAATAACCCACTAAACAAACAGAGAAACGACGACGTTGTGGCACTTCCCATAGCAGACCACACAGTTCGCCCAGCCCTATTGATTCACGGCGGAAAGCGTGCTGTCAATTTCCACAAGTCTTTCTGAAATGGCGCCTGAGATAGCATCTGCTGCAACCCCATGAAGAGAACAAACTGCAGGCATTTAAACAATTAAGTCTGATGGGTGAGCGGATAATGGGCCCAAAAAAGTCAAAACTCACAGCCACTGGCAAAGCATGTTTTTTGATAGTCCCCGTGTGTTTGCCAACATAAGGGTGATATTGACAGCGTGACACAGACAGCAGGCCTCATATTAAGATGCAAGATGTCTGAATTATTATTATGTTTCATTAATTTAACTAATATTTTCCCCCCAAGCAGCTTTGGTAGCCTCTTAGTTTTAGTTATCAATTCATACAGCTCAGCTATTTTTACTGTATTAATTCAGGGTAAGTGCCTGGCTCAGGACTACCACAACCAAGGGTGAGATTCAAACCCATGTTCTAGGTGCATACAAAGTTAAAGCTCTAACTACTATGCCACCTGCTGGCTGAATTTAAACCTATGTTTGGAAATCAAAACGCATAGATGGTGCAGAAGATCAGCCGGAGATCAAAATAGACTGCAGCGAGAAAAATGATGAAGCGCAAGACTTTTTTTTTTCTGCAGGTGTTAATGCCTCGCAGATGGGTTAGCCTCATATCATATATCATTTTTCTCACAAAGGCAATGAGATTTTCCCTCACTGACTCATAGGTGAGGCAACAATTATCATGTGACACAACTGTTGTGAAAGAGGCCGATGGACTGTTAGCAGTTAATAGGGATCATTATCGTAAAGTGTGTGCCGTGAATAATATGGCAGAAGACAACCCTCACTTCTTGAATTTCACATAAGAACATATGCTTGTATTTGTTCCAAAGCAAATATACTCCTGTGATTCGCTGCATTCCCTTGAAGCAGGCTAGGGACACACGGCGGTGTTTTAACAGAGGAGTAACCGAAAGATTGTGAGACTGCCCGCCGCTGCAGCAGAAAAAATGTTGAAATGGCATTTACTGAAAGCGGCAGCAGATATCTGCCAACAAGCTTTTCCAGAAATTCAAAACTCATCACTGCATTCAATGCTAAGAAGGGAACTTCCACAAATTAACTTCACACACAATGTGAGTGAATTCCAGTCCTTTCATGTTGAGACACATGCAGTCATTTCCACACATGGACACTTAACAGCTGGATTAATTTTGGATGATAAAATCGATAAAGCTCGGCAGGTGCCAACAGTGGCCCTGAGCTGCTGATGTATGGGGCAGTTACACAATTTACCATTGCAAACTTAAAAAAAACGGCCATCAAATTCATTTTTTTAACTGACAGGTGTGGTCAGGTGCAAGATTCTACAGTGAGAAAAAGGGTGTGACCCAGTGTTTATGGGCATATTAAAAAGCTAGAGAACAATGGCAGAAAGTCAGGTCTATCCCCAGTATATGATGTGCAAGATATTCTCATTGTTTAGTACCATCATTGCCTTTTATAGCAAGAATTTAGTGCAACAATGTTGTCTTGAATGGCATAATTACAGTCTTTCTTTTTATCAAAGACCTTTTGCTTACTCACAACTTACACCGATCCACTCGTTCATGGGGAAATACAGCATGTGGTAAGTCCTGGGGTGAAAGGTAGTACAGCAGCACAGTGGTTAGAATCTGGGTCCTTCAGGTAAAACCAGGGATGCTAGCCACCATCCTACCTGCCTCCCTACTATATCAGTTACTGCATGGATTTTGTTTTTCCACCATTTTCAGATTTCTTTAAGGTTTTCTTATTATCTTTCACATCTTGGGATTACCTTATGGGCTGAAGAAGAGGTATTATCTCAGCCTGCATTTCAGATACTTGATATGGCTCAGATGGTGTAAATGCAGTGGTTTGGCCTTGAACCCTCTAGGTATCACCAACAGCAATGAACTCTGACCCTTGGACAAAAGGAAAATCCTTAAAGAGGGAGAAGTAATTTGTCTTTGTTTGTGCAGCTGATCTGAGTTGCCTTTCCATAACCTTGATTCCCATTTTCCCTTTCTCCTCCTGACAGTCACGGTGACATGAGTCTGGAGTTGTGGGACATCCTCGCCCTCGAACCCACCCCCGTTTGATTTTTGGACATATTGAATTCACTGTAATTGTAGCTGCTTCGGAAACTCTTCCTCCTTGTGCTGGTGTCATCGCCTTTGAAGCGCTAGTCTCTGAGGGAATCCACAGATCAAATGCACTGTTCCCAGCGGACATTTTGGAAGGAAGTAGTGGGATTTCCAAAGCTTAGCTGTGGTAAAGGAATTATTCTGAGGTCATTGAGGCTTCCTTTGGGCCTCTGGGTATTCTAATAACTTTGAGTCATTGCCTACTCATGCCAGTTACCATGCAGCATCAGAATAAATACATCAGCTTTTTTTTTGCAGAAAAATATAAACCGGTCATTTGCCCACAAAACAAAGGCAGCGATGAAGATCTTTCAGAATGGGTCCAGTCCTTGTTTTTTCAGTATAATGAAATTTTGCTATTCTCTTTAACTCAGGTTCAACATTCAGCAGACAGAAATTAATATTGGGGACAGGCCTGTGCAAAAATTCAGCATCATAGTACCCTCTGTTGCATTAAGTAGATTTAAAAAGGTTAATTCACATCTGTTCATGCTTCAGTGTTGGGTAGGATCTGAGGTATCAGCACCTGAGTTATCAGCACGCTGAGTTAAAAAGATCATTGCAGGCCTTGCATTGCCCCCCTCTCCAAGGAGATGTAATACGAAGCGATAGTTTTGGAAACTGGCGAAACAAGCGATGGATTAAAGACCTTATTTTACAGAGTTGTGTCATTGAAGTCATCCCGGGTTTTGTTCAGCTGGTCTTTATCCGAGCTGGTGGTCACAAAGAGAGGGACACGGTTCTGTCACGGAGCCCCACTGTCTCCACCAAGGACAGAGATGGGGTTTGGGGGGCCTGCTTTGATCTGGAGGGTAGTGTCAAACCTGTCTGTCGTCTAAAAGGAGCACTTTGTGCTCCTCCAACCTTTGAGGTCAAAGAGAAAGGTGCCCAGTGACAGCTTTGAAGCAAACCTGAGCCAAGCCTTTCCTTCCTACTCTGCCTGCTGCACATATTCGCACTTGCGGCCGGAGCAGAAAACCCTCATTCACATATTATAGCTTTCTTTTGGAGTGCTACCTGGAAAATAAACATCAGCACTACCAGCAAATAAACATGTTCGAGGTGCTGAGTATTTATTTATTTTGAACCGTGTCTTCTCATAGTTCAAACAGGAGTGTTTTTAGAAAAGTTGTTGGAAATTACCGGACTGGGGGAACAATGGAGTGAAAATCTGCACGGAAGGGCTGCAACAGAATATGCAATATTTTAAAAAATCACTTAGTCTTTTAAACCAAATAAGCCAAATAATGATCACGGCCTCTTCACCAAAAATTGCCCTCTTCACAGTTTAATTGCGTTACAGCAAAATATATGAGGGTGCATTGAAAAGTGTTAGGAAGACAAAGGACGGTTTGCATCTAGCATTTCCGAACAACGTGAGGGCGACCGATCGCTGTGCTAGTCATAAACAAGTCCTTTTCCACCCTGCCTTTCTTCAGTTCTGAGACCTGGCGCGCAAACACACCTCCACCTCCCCATCTTTTCCGTGTCCCTCCTACCTGTACACACAAACATGACAGTGATTTTCTCCCACTTCAGCCCCAGGTGACCTGTTTTCTTTTACATTTTAGGACCAACGGTGCTGGGCAGAATTGACAGCAAAGCAGACAGTGATGGAAGCTGGAGCTCATTATTACAACTTACTATAAAACAGGATCCTCTTGGGTCTAATGCAGGCCCCTGCTAGTCTTCTGCGCTCCTCTAGGTGTCCTGTGACAGCATTAGTTCTTCAGACAGTTTATACTGTTATTGTGAACTATGCAACAACAATTAAATATACAAGATTTATAAAAAAATCAAATATCAAATAATTTCTCAGAAGTGGAGAAATTCTTACTATTTCTTACTATTTTTTGATCATCCCTTTTATTTTGCTATATATATATATATATATATATATATATATCTTCTTCTTCTTCTTTCAGCCGCTCCCGTTAGGGGTCGCCACAGCAGATCAAAAGCTTCCACTTCCTCCTGTCCTCTGCATCTCTCTCCGTCACCCCCACCACCTGCATGTCCTCCTTCACCACATCCATAAATCTCCTCTTAGGCCTTCCTCTCTTCCTCTTGCCTGGCAGCTCCATCCCTAGCATCCTTCTCCGGATATATCCAGCATCTCTCCTCTGCACATGTCCAAACCAACGCAATCTCACCTCTCTGACTTTGTCTCCAAACCGTCCAACCTGTCCTGACCCTCTAATATACTCATTCCTAATCCTGTCCATCCTCGTCGCACCCAATGCAAACCTTAACATCTTTAACTCTGCCACCTCAGTACATATTTTTGGGGGCAGTACTGAAGCTTGATGTTTTTTTCATTAAGTAGTTATGCAGAATTGGGGCTAACAGCTCCTGGGTTATGAGTTTTAATCCAGCTCAGTCTGTGTAGAATCTGAATGTTTTCCCCATGTCTGCATGACTTTCACCCATGTACTCTGGTTTCCTCCCATGGTCTAAACACATGTGTTTCAGGGGGACTGGTGGTGTGTATGTTTGCGTTTGTATGTGAGTGTTTCACAGATTTTGCTGGGGACTAATGCAACCCTTTGCTGGATAAGCAGCTCCTAAAAGTGAACAAATAATAATGAAATACTCATTTAAAACAGATAATATGGGAAAATGTGGGTTACATGTTTGAAATATTTATTGAAATAGTAGTATAATAAGAACTTTCTGCTTAACACATGTGCAGCATACATTAGTATTATAAAGTACATTTAAGAATGAAAGGATTTTGTGGTATTTTCTCAATTCTATTTTTGCTTAAAAGCATTTGTTTATGATTTCACCCCATTTGCACTGCAGAGGCCATGTCAGAACTTTCTGCACCCCTCTGTATCAAGGGAGAAGAGGGAGCTGTACTAGGTGGCTCACCCTGGCATTGCGCGTGTCCACCGCTCATCTGTACTGATGTGAGGAAGTCCCTCCCCTGTCCATTTGTGGAAGGGGTCAGTGCTCTTTCCATCTGGTGGAAGGCCTGCTCCTGCCCTCTTATTACAGCACCTGGCGGAGACCACCAGAACACATACCATCCAGCTCAGAATAGACCCTTAAATATAAATCCTTACTCTAATAGTGACACCCCCACCCAATCCTGTTGTACAGACTATAAACGGTCTGTAACAGAGCCCAATTTTCCCATGATCAGGATATGTTCAGGTGGCTTTGTGTCAAAGGTGCTTTCGACAAACATGAGACAGGGCTGCTGGACAGTTTTTGCTACTCCTCGAAAACACTTTGTTTGCATGTTTTATGGCCTGATGAGAATGACATTGACTATTTATGGACTATGCCCTGAAAAAAGAACAGAAAAAAAATATGGAGGAGTTGGTGCTGAAATGTAGTCTGATAATGGTTGGCTATATTTGTAAACAGCATGCTCAGTGATATCTGTGTACTGTATGTGGAACAAAAACCAAAACAGAGAAGTTTAATGGCATCTGAATGATCTGCCCTTCCTGCATACAATAACCAGTCTGGGGTCCACTTACTAAGTTTTTAGGGCAGATGTGGGGGTGAAAGGAGGAGGTTGGCTATTTGCAAGGTGAGCGAGGACATTTCAGTCTTTTTCAGTCAAAACCAGTAGCAGTAAATGGCCCCTATTGGTGCACAGTCAGCTGCTGAAGCCATGTTGAGACCGCTCTCTACTGGGAGGCTGTGGGCCAACATGGGCTCTACACCCACATCCCAATCCCAGCTGAGGTCACAGTGTCCAGCAGGGGATGCTTTCACAAATGCTGTTAGTCATGCTGTCATTATTTATTGAATTTGCTTATAATTCTCTACAAAGTGACTTAGAGTGTATGTTTTGTACAGTAATACACCAACAAAGATTTATGCATGTATAGAGCTACTCCTGTA
Organism: Heterotis niloticus; assembly: GCA_018136845.1. Lineage (NCBI taxonomy): Eukaryota > Metazoa > Chordata > Actinopteri > Osteoglossiformes > Osteoglossidae > Heterotis > Heterotis niloticus. Next base: position 26,395,937 of record CM030898.1, on the reverse strand, counting down.
ACACACACAACTTTGAGTGCACCTAAAGGTTTAATAAATAGTCTATCTTTCCAGAAAAGACTATCTATCTCCAGAAAGACCACAAGGTATCCCATAAAGATAAAATAAAACTGAACTGATTCTGAAATTGAATTTAACATGCTAAATCATTTTTAAACAGTTAAAACAGTATTGATTTATCTCTACCGGAGGTTGTAAAGAACAAATATGGCAGAAAGTTTTTATTTCTAAAGCCTTTACGCAACCACTACAAGCATTCAGTCTCTAAATTTCAGGAGTGTTATTTGTCCGTGTCATAGAAAGTCCTTCCATCAGGTATGAATATACAGAAAGAGAAGTGGACTGGGTGAACTGCAGCAACTGTCTAATTCAATGCAAAGATATTTAGACAAACTTTTTTTTTTGTGTCAGCAGAGTACAGAGATGGCAAATAAAGCCAACTAATAAAAAAGTACAAATCAAGACTATAATACACCTGAAAATGTATACGTCAATATTTTTTTCAATTTAACCAAGAAGATATAAAGCTTAGTTCTTGTGTTCATGCCAAACAGTACTGAAGGCATTCTAAAGGCAGTCCATTTCAATAATGATGAGTTGTTTAGGTAAATATCCGTATCGTAAACTTTCTACTAAATACGTAGACTGGACCCAAAGCACACAATTGGTATGAAATCCAAATCGCGGGAGAACAAACTGACCACCGTGTGAAAAATTTGGAACAAAAAACGGTGTGGACTAAATTAGAGGCTGCATCTTTGGTGTGGCTCGGAAACCACCTGCCCGCAGGTTGACAGGAGGTGGGTGGGTGCCCGTGTCCCCCTGCTGTGCAGACCTAAGGTGGATCTTGGAATGGAGAGGCCTGCTGGGATTTCTCCACCCCTCTCCACAGGGTCTCTCCTGCAGGCCCCCACTGTCTTCATACCTGCCTGGGCATCGCTGCTAAACCACATAGGTGAGCAGCTTTCATTTCTGTAGTTTTAGCAACTTTCACTGTGGTCTTTGTGGTGGCTTTTATCGTAAATTTATTTGAGAGTTTCATTTTACATTTATTTTTGTTTAGCCAATGTTGTTCGCACAGTCTTGACAAACCATTCACATTGCTGTATGTCTTATAAGAAGGGTCATTCCAGCATTGTCTCACTTGCAGCTCCGATGTTGCTAAATTTCAGAAAGCATAGCGGCTGATCACTACCATCACCACTGACCACCCTTCCACACTCTACTGTCACTGCTGTTTACACTGTCCTTTTATTCATATCCTATTTATTTATTTATCTCTCACCTTATTGATTTATTACTGATTATTTATGCATTTCTGTCTATTTTTATTGATCTACTTATCTATTGCATTTTTTTGAGTTGTCTCATGTCATGCTGTCTGTTAAGTCTATTGTGCACTATGGTTGCAGAAAAACTACATTTTGTTCTCTCTTGCACCTCTCTAAAAGGTAGAAAGAGAATCATTTTAACCTTGAATAGTGTCAAATCTTCAGCATGGAATTACGCCCACACTTACCCATTTAACATTTAGTCCGAAGCAGCTTACAATGGTTTACACATTGCTGGGTAACTTTGTACTGTACCAGTTCAGAGTAAATACATTGATCAAGGGTACTGTAACAGGAGGTGGGACTCAAACCAGGGACCTTCAAGTCCAAAGTTGGCCGTTCTAATGTCTACATCATCTGCTGCATTCTGATCTACTTTTCAGATTCAACTGCGTCTCAGACAGCTGTTGTTTATTCCAGCCACCGGTTGAACTCTACCAGGCCACGTCTGGTCCCTGTAATAATAAGGTTGATAGCAATTGCTATGAACAAAACTGCTATGTTCATGTGAGTGAACATTTCAATAAAATGTTAGAAAACAGAATAACACTTTCTTAGGGAACTAAAAAGTTATTTTAGGTATCAGTTCAAGAATAAGTTTTTGCACCATTTGTAAGAGTGTAATAACTATTTTGGATTTGTAATTGTGAGACATTGAGCATTTTTATTTCAAACCGGCATTCAGTTACATTTCATTCTTGAAAGTTACTAAAATAGTGATTCTCTGTTAAAAAAGCAGTATTTTGAACACCAAATAATTAGGGTAAATATTTAGCTAGCAGTACATGGTGTAGCTTTGAGATAAGGAACCAGTGCTGTTCCAGGCTTTTAACTCAGCACTAACTGTTTAGTTTATCTTTGCAATTACAGAATACTCATTTAAAAACTAAACTATTCCCCATGGGGATTTTACCATGTATTCTACTACAAAATTATTTAATAAACTGAAGAACAAAAAAGGAAAACAAAGTGTCTTATCTGATATGGTTACGCAGATAACTTTTTACAGGAAGCGCTGCAAATTGGAGTATAGATTCCAGTCAGTGACAAAATGTTTCCATAATTGACAAACGTGATAAATAAGAGTGTGGAATTTATGTTTTACGCTGCACAAAAATAACACAGAATGTTCCAGAAGCTCAAACATAACAACTGCTGCCAAAGTCAACAAAGGTTGTGCGGCCAAAAAAACGGCTGAACTGTCATTCGATGACCTTTTACTCGAAAGCCGGAGATGTAATGTGTGCCTTTAAAAAAAATCAAAATGATCTTTTGGCTAAAATCAAATCGAGAAATTGCTCCATAGCTCTATGTGAACAAGACTGTGAAGTTGGGGCAATGGAGAGGTAATGGTATACACGGCAGTGTCTATTCATGAGTTTGTCCCTGTCTTGGTGTCCAGGATGGCCTCTCGAGAGACCTACAGCCAGAGCTTTTTTGGAGGGACATTAGAGACTCTGCCGAGGGCCAAACATCTACCGTAACTGAATTAACATCCAGAATCTGAAAAGAAAAACATATAAAAAAGGGCCCTAAAAAACAAGGGGTTTTAGAAAGAAATTCAAAGTTTAAAAATGTCCAAGAGTGCTGGTGTATTATTGAAAAATATAGCAATGTTAAATGCACAGTATAGAATAATACAGTTAATTATAGCATTTTTAAAGGTGTGTAGTGTTTGTTTACTACAGTCTCAGTCATAGAAACAAAAAAATGTGAAATATTTGTATATATTTTCGAGTGCACGTGCATTAAATGATAACATTCATGATATAATATCCTTGGAAAAATGGGTAAGTTATGCAGTGCGGTCACTACAGCGATTTTAGAAAACTGTCATACAGCTGCACATAACAGGCTTAAACATGTTTTTGTTGTGTGAGGTTCATTTCAGATTTTTTAAATTATAAATTATAAAATTATTTATAAATTATAAATTTTCCTAAAATCCAGAGCAGGCAGCTCCTGGACAGCCCTACTGTTATTCTGCACACTTCCACTGACATTCAGCTAAAATAAGCAAAGTAGTTTTATCCATTTTCAAACTTCTTAGTCCTCTTTTGCTTTCACTCTCTTTCATTTTGCATGCTTTCTAATTGTTTGCTTTCCAAATTTTTCTTTTACAGCATTTAGCTTATCTTTATTTTGTGTACCAGTGTCATTAATTCAATGTGTCAGGATCTTCTGGGTGTACAGCAGTTGCAGTTCTTGCTGGTTTTGAGTGAGCTTAGGGTCTCTGTTAGATGTACAGCAGTACAACCATCCCAAGTGATATTCAGGCCCTCCACCTACAGCCTCCCCATGATAGCTTTCTGTTAACCTCATGGCTCCTCATGACCATTTGTCATTCCTGTGCTGATGCCTGTGCTACACATTCTGCATCAAAACATGAGCACCCTGTCAGTGGCTGTCTTCAGGTCCCAACGTTGTGGTTCATGTGGGATTTTAACTGCTCCACAGATTAACTTTTCTTTCAAAATCTTACATAACCGATCATGCATAGCCTCCCACATGTACTGTATAACCATGATATGTAACTCTTAGTTGGTTTACTTGAATTTTAATGCAAGATTTGGTTGTTTTTTTAGATTCCCCTATTATAGCTGTAAAATCTAACTGAATATTTACTGAACTCTTGCCATGCCCTTTGGTGGAGAAACAATCATTTTCCAAGATTAAATATTCAGTGTTTTTGTCCTGTTTCCTTCACTGTTTAGTAGGCTACTATGTAAAAAAGCCTAGCTCTCTAAAGGTTTCATTTTACATGCAGGAAAATATCCACCCAAGCCTCAGACAATATCATCAAGCAGCTAAATCAGGATGATTGTTCTATAAAATAATAAATCACAATGCATTGTTTCATCTCCAGCTCGAGATGAAGAAACAAATGGGCAAAGAGCCAGGTGTGATGCTGCCTGTGGTCTCCTGTCCCAAGATAAACGTGCTCCTCATTTCCATGAAGCAAAACCTATTCGTATGCAAAACAAGCAACCTGCCAGGTTAAGAATACTAAAAACAGAGCAGTCATTGTTTACTAGAAACTAACATCATTATATTTTACCTTACAAAGCATCTTGGTACTGATCATAAAAAATGGATTGCCATAATGTTTCACGATTCACCTGTTCCTGCTGATTTATTTGCTTGCATCCACAGTGCTGTGTAGATCAAGCAGCACAGCTCACACAAATCATGTGTCAGTGACATCTGCAAAAGTCAAGTCTGGGGAGCACTGGAAGAGACAAAACTGGATGGACAACCACAATAATAATAATAATAATAATAATAATAATAATAATAATAATAATAATTGGAGACAGTGACTCTGACTCAGGTGTGTACATGCATGTTTCAACCAGTTCATTCATAAATCATAAATCTATTTATTTACTTATCCATGCATTCGTAAATGATGTTTGAAGATGATGATCTTGAATGATAAATATGTACATCTAGGACCAGTTGAGGGCTATCTGGCAACACAACACCGGCTACATAGCAGTTATGAAAACTGCTGGGCCCATAATTGGCAATGTTCTCACTCTGTTGCCCTAGCATCAAGCAGTGTTGATGAGAAACCAGCCTGTTGGCCAAAAAAATACCAGGGGTATCAAATATTTATACCAATGAAAAGTCTTAGTGGTACAACTGGCCAAAAGCAGCACATAGGCAGTTAGCAACCAGCTTGAGCTGGATGCCTGACAGTGTGACAGAGGCGGGCTCATGCAGCGTGTACCTACAGGCCTCAGGTTCCCCGCCACTGGCACAGAGCTCTGACTCCTCAGAGGCTGTGGGCCCGTACCTCTGGGCGTGGCTCTAGTATCTATGTGCTACCTGGGTGTTTTTACTGTCTGTAGACAAAACAGTTAAGAAGTACAAACAAAAACCTTGTGACATTTTGTTCAGAACTCTCGTGCCTGTTTTCTTTTATTTGTAATACTGTTGCCAGTCAATATTTTTTCTTTTAATTTAAATATTTTATTTTGTTGTACTCAGTTTTGGAAATCCCAGAAATAAATACTCCCCTGAAATAAAGGTTGATAAAAATGTTTATCCTCCGTCACTTCAGTACGTGGAAAGCATCACACAGCCAGAGTAGCCGGGTAGTGTACCTGTAATACGTATTGAAACAATGGCTTTGGGTAAAATCATGATTTATGTTTTATGAGACATTAAAATGAGAAACGTGGAAGGATGGGTAAGTGGAGCGATCTCTCATCGGGAGTCAAGTCGGCCATCAACCTATACTCCCTGAGAGCAGAATGCTGCCACCATTTAGGAGGCCATTACTACCTGCTGGTGCTTTTTCTCCTTGTCCTCTATTGCCTGGGGATTTGATTGGATTGGTGGTGTAAATCTTTGTGCACGATGGGTCCAGGTATGTAATTGGAGGAGGTTAGGACTTCTTTTCGGCCTGGCAGGGGGTTACAATCACAGGCCTGCCCTAGCCTATGGGCTGCTCCTAGGGGCTCCATGGGGGGTACCCTATCACACACCCTGGTGCCATGGCTGCGCTGCTAAATCATCCCGTGACCCAGCTGGCTCCCCTGTGATACTGTGCATCCTGAGACACACTGCAAGCTGGGCAGAAAGATCATCCCTGCTGCTCGCTCTGGTCACCCAGCTTTGGTGCCGCACTGGAAATGTTAGTACAAATTCGGCAGTTTTAAATCACTAGATGGAGAGGCCTGTTGTACCTGGAAAAAAACAAGCCTTACAACTTATACAAAACCATAGGTGCACTGTGTAATGCAAGTCAAAATGACTGAAATCCATAACAGAATTTTTTAAATTTTTTTTTATTACCATTCAGTTTATGATGGGAAACAACTACGTATGCAAATGGAATTTCATGTATTTAATATTGTACATTTGAGTTCAGTGTATATTGGATGAAAAACCCATCACAAAATATGGTCATTTTTATATAATTTATCCTTGACAGCTAGCAAATCTGTAAAAGTAAGTTTCATAAAAGGAATGCTTTAAATTGATATAAGAATTTCATGTAGCTTTGGCGATTACAGGTATCGAGTAAGCAATAGATTAGTTTTGCATTCTGTCATTTACCCTGGATTGGGATAAACAAAGTTAATCTTACAAAAGTGCACCCTTAATCCTCACAGTTAATTCATTTTTTTAAACCATAGCAAGAAACGTACTGCACATGCAGCGATTACTGCTGTAAATGGTGAAGCGATAAATGGTTTTGCTGAAGAAAGAAAGGCACCGCAGCATTTATTTACAGGAGGCAACGCTCGGTGGACCGGGCCCTTGAGAATTTAAAAAAAAAAGATGAGAAGACGAATATCTCCATACTCAGTCTAGGTGATATAAATATTGACACATGCAAAAGTTTGTGATATCTGACATCATGTGATGCACCTTTTAATCACTGCCAGCCTGGAAGTGCTTTCAGATTTATGTAGAAAGCTTATTTCTAAGCCTTTATGTTTGATGAAGGGCTAAGTTATGGCTTACTCCACCCTTTGGTTGCTAAATATAACTAAAATAACACATGCCATTACAAGAAAAAGCCAACACAGAAGGCCCTGTGTGCTGGAAACCAGGAAGTATTGTATTTGAAAATGCACATTTGTCTTTTTTACCGAACGACATTTTGTGTTTGCCCTCAGCTTCACTGCCGCTCATGGAATGGCCCTGCCGTGCCCATCATTCATGTGAGAGTGTGTCATCTGCAGACTGCGTTCCCTGGCTGAGCCCCGAGATCAAGGCAATCCCCACCCTTGCAGGTGGAAAAGGAGAGCCTCCTTGACAGCTCCAATCCCCCATTCATGGAGGACCCAGCCCTGGCCAATGTAAACACAACACCTCTGCTGTTGCTGCCCATAACAACACATACCTGGGATAATCCCAGAAACAAACAAGCCGCAAGACCTGTCCAAAGGACCGCCTATGTTCGTAACCCTGCTTTAGAACAGGTATGAAGCAAGATCTAACACTGCACACATTCATCGCGCTCCCTTCGCTCATGATGAGGATGGTAAGGAATGAACAACTGATACTGTGTATAGCGCTGTTATTTGCCACACATACAGCGAATTGAACTTGTATGAAGTAGATTGGCTAAAATGCACTTCAGGTGGAGCTGGATGTTCTGATCCAGAAAGATTCCCTTTAACCGAGCTTATTTACTGAACCAATAAAAGCTCTGACTTTCATCAGCATTTTGGTAAAGTCGACAAGCTGGAAGGATGTGGGGAAACTGCAGGCTGCGCAGGGGACATTATGGGCCTTTTCACACTTAATAATTGTTCTACCGATAAGATGATTCACGACTTGCTTGCATTTGGACACCCCGATAGCTGCCATGGATCTTTAGGAAATCCACCCAGCCACTGGTACTGCAGGTTCACCTTGCTGGAGTCGGGGGCAGAGTGCTGGTGACCCCTTCAGTACTGCGTACTCTTCCTCTGTTTTCACAGCTGGTGCTGCGCTGGCACTTGAAAGCGGGAGGTGAGCTGAACGGACTGCGGTGGGGAGGGTAGGGTACGCACGGCGTTCGCGTCATCATCAGTCCAGGTCGGGACCACAGGGATGGGAGGAACCGCTTGGATCCCCGGCCGCGTCAGCCCTTGGCCCAAAGCAGCAAGCTCCACACCCCCTCTACGGGGAAGTGGTGTCACGATGGTAAAACCCGAAAGAAAGCGTTGATACCTTCTATTGTTCTCCTGCTAAGGCACACACTCCTTTACAAGCTGACTCTCTGAAAAATTTGCCTACTGCTGATCATAACATTTATGAGTTCTTGAGTAAATCCTTGCGTTAACTTGTGCACGTGGGATTAAACTTGAATTTTAAATAACTTTTTGTATAAAAACTTTCTTGGTTTAACTGGCCTTTATCCAAGCCATTCATTTTTACATAAAAAGTTCAGGATTAATGGCAACAATAAAGAAGGGCTGTTTGGTTTTTCAGGTTCTCCATAAACCTGTTCATGTAAAGCTTTTTTTTTTTGATTCCCTGGTTAGAACTGACACCATCAGGTAGCCCATGAGAAACACCAAACTGCAACTGAAAGAAGCCAGAATCTGCTACTTGAGAAGATTTCAGTGTTTGCTGAGAATGGATGGATGGACACCTTTCTCATCCCCTGGGGCTGTGTGTGCTTTCACTAAATAATAATGCAATGTACGTCATTACACATTCAGTGAAGAAAAGGCTATGAAAAAGAAACACATTGGCAAGTTTTTATCTTCATTTATTCATCTATCATTTATCGATAATATTATTTATAATAATATAATTGATAATATAATTTATTCTCTACATTTTTCTCTTGTTCTGCACACTCTGGACCCAAGGGACTTTGTTCTGTGCTCCGTCGTATTCCTGCTGCACGCTGTTTCACTGTATATTAATGGTAGACGTTTGGATGAAGTACCAGCTGAAGAAAGAGGGAGGTGATTTTCACTGCAGTGTTTCCTGAATTTCTTCACAGAAGTCAAGACCTTATGTGCCACAATTCCCATCACTGGATTTCATCACCCACCCTGTGAATATACCCTCATATCCCTTTCTTCACATAGGCATGACACAGAGGTGGCATCAGCATCAGAAAGTATTTAACGTGGAAACTTCACGGATTCAGTGGAATTTCACTGAGCAACAATAATAACATAGAAGTGAAAGACAGAGTACAGATTAGCCACTGTTAATGTGACAGAGATAGTTAACTGTTTAGATAAGACAGATGGCAACTGAGGTGAGGAAAACAAGGACGAAAAAACCACAAAAGCAGTGATGGGAAGAAAAATAAACCAGCTGTTCACCCTACTGGCTGTCCGACAGCTGTCCATCTCTACTGGGGAGACAAAGAGAACTATGTAGATAAATTCAGTACGTCGCTCACAACTGGATTCCGTTATTACGGGTGAGAAGCTACAAAAAATATAGTTCTATCTTTCCATTATAATGACTATGGAGTTTATTTTAAATACACAATAGCATGAACCATTTTTTGCTCTTCGGTTTTGGTTCATATGTTTGTAAAATATTGCTCTTCCACTAATGTTATCCATCGTAATCCAGGGTTTAATCGCTAATCTTCACAGACAGCTTCACATATTTGTGAAATAACATCCACTAAGACAATTCTTTAATCTTGCAGCAGGAGGAGGGCAACTTTTGAATTCTCCCTCAGGCTGTTTTGGGCCACAAAGTCTTGGAAAGACATTATGAAAAAGGATAACCCTGGAGGTATCGGGACAGAGGCTCGCAAGACAAGATAATGATCAGACCAGGACTGGATGTATCTATGCTGGAGGCTAGATGGCAAGGACAAAGGGCATGCTGGGTAAAATGTGCCCCCAGACAAACCCGTCCCTCCAGTCCAGCCACATTGCGACCCACGGCATGCAGGGTAATCACAAGGAAGGAAACCATCATGGAATGCTGTTGTCTGAGGTCTCCGATACCTTCTCACAGCAGGCGGTTGCTTCAGGTGCCAAGCGCTCAGGTCAAGAGGTTCCCAGCTAGTGAAGTAATGGAAACTCAGATTACTAGAAAGCTGAAGGTGTTCTTAAATCCTTTTATAAACCATGGGTGAAAACACCGTAACACTGCAAGGGCTCGGGTAATTCTTTACGTTTGAGAGAAAATCACCACCGCGGTCTAATTTAAGCCAAAAAAAAAAAAAAATGAGCACGACAGAAACAAAATTGTTGCATTGCTATGAACAAAGTTATTTGCATCGCAGTCATTACGTATGTTTAATATGTTCCACTCATTTTGTGACCTAGGCCAATTTGGGAATTCTTCCCAATCACGGTTGCATAATTCCCTTGATACCTCTGGTGACGTTTTTTACAACTTTGTTTATGGAACTGAAAACATTGCGGCGACCTGGCCTGGCCCCCTGCACTCCATGGTGAGACTCCAGATTCTAATCTGATGCCCGCCTGGGGCCAAACCAGGTGACCCTGAATAATTACACCGTTGAGTGAACTGGCCAGTCGCGGCTTCTCGGCTTTTAAATTGCTCTACCTCGCAGAATGACCACGTCACCTGAGCAGCGCTCTGCTGTCCCTCGAGCCCCGGGCATGTAGTCCACTGTCTGATCTGGACCCTCATTACACTCCGCGGGGGTTCAGACAGGTGCAGTGGAGGAAGGGTGAGGGCTCCCAAATATGCTTTAAACTAAACAGAGACTGAAACTAAGCTTTGTTTGTGCAGGAATTTATGGCATGTTCCTTTAACTGTTTACCTAAATTGAGTCTTTAGGAATATGCAGCTTGTGTTTTGAATGTTGTTCCAGGTCAAAGATGGATGTTTGAAACAACATTGTTATCCTCATGGAATAATCCCTTGTTCAAATTTACATATAGGCCTTTTCTACCCATCACTTATCTACTCACCCTACACAAAACTTGCTTCAGAGAGTCCGTTTCACCCTGAAGCCTGGAGTAACGTTTTAAAGTAGTTTCTACTTCCAGACCTAGAATTATATCTAAATCTGTTGCTAAACTTTTTAATGTTACTATATCCATCCATCCATTATTGGGAACTGCTGTATCCTGGTCAGGAACACGATCATTTGGAGCTTTTTCTGGAATCATTGGGTACTTGGCTATGGAACTGCGCACTGGATGGGACTGCGGCCCATTGTAGATGCCCGCACATACAGTCACACGCAACAACACACACTTTAGTGATCAATTTTTTCAATCTATAGTGATCATTTAACCTGAATGTCTCTGGACTGTGAGAGGAAACAGGAGCACTGGGAGGAAACCCACACAGACGCGGGGAGTGCATGCAGACTCCACAGTGAATTCGAGCCCTCATCCAAACAGCCCAGGTGTCCAACTTACTACAGATAATTCCAAAAATCTGTTATTGGAAGGAAACGCAGAAAGTCTAATGAGTGGACTTGACTAAGCAACCTGCTCAGTCTCTTAACCTTGATGCTGTCTGCTGCCCCAGTGTTGCTGAAGGCTATCAGGGGAATAGAGAAGCATTTGCATGCATGCTGTGTTCGCGTCGGTGTTGCTAGTGTGCTTTGTGATCCTGTTGCTGGGAGGGGAATAAAGTCCCAGGATTCCATGCACTTCCCATCTTGTATCCTCCATTTGTCTCAAGTGATAACCATGAAGGAGTTGAATGTTTATGCTGGACCTTAGCCAAAGTAAATGGCTGCCTTTGAGGTCACTGACTGGGTTGGGCTGATTTTTGGGGGGCTGAAAGTCCTGACACTTTGGCTACACCGTGCTGGTGAAGAAGGTAGAGTTGGCTTGGCTAGGGGCTCGAGGTGGGTCAGGCGAAGCAATGGGGGAAGGGCGCAAGGAGGACTGAGCTAGGAAAGGGTTAAACTGACCTTCTGTCCTTTGCAGGAAGCAGACCGGCCTCCGGTTTCCACTACTCTGCTGAGCTCTGATAGTGGCTCTCACAGGTTTTACTGTACTGACCCCTGTAGTCCATGCGGACAGCCCCTCATAGTGAAAACTATTTATTTATTTATTTGGATGAACCTTTTTTGCACAGCAACTTCACTGAAAGCAATTTAAGGTTAAATTTAGGGTTTTTAGGCAGAAAGAAGGAGTCAGCCCTGCAATCTCCAAGCCCATAAGTAAGACAACTTTGACTTAACCCAGCATAAAATCATGAATGTTATTTTTAGCCAACACCTTTGTCCAGTGGCTTAGTTTTTAGATTTATACACCAAATGTCTTTCATTTATTTATTATTTTACAAATATGGCTTTGTTAGTGGAGCAAATTACTCAAGAAAAGGTTTGAACCTGAGTTTCACCCAAGAGCGCCGTCCACTTCACCACTTACATCTGTATCCCTTCTGCACTGGAAAGTGCACTGCAAGTGTGTTTTTGTGTAATTTTTAGTTAACTCTCGGCTATGAAGGGCATGGAGGTTGCACAGTAGTTAAGGTTATCGCCTTGCCTTTAAAAGACCTGGGTTTGAATCCTCACTTCAGTAGCGATCACAACCAAGCTACTCGATGCTGAATTACCCCAGTAAAAACTACCCAGCATTACAAATGGATAAGTGATTTGAAATAGCAAAGTACCTAAACCCAACAATTTAAATGGTCAGTACTTAGAGGGAAAAGAATCGCAAGAGCACAATGCGGTTCATTCTTTATTCACCAAAGACATTGCAGATGCTTACTTTCTGCAGTTATGACTGAGTAAGACCCATTTATAAAAGAGCCGTTACTTTTTCCGTTTAACTTCCTTCCACTCAATTCAACAATTGACTTCAGTTTTGGGAACAACTAAATTGCTCCCAGGCAAACAAACAATCCCCAGTGCAATGCGTCAGACTGAAGCTCTCTCAACACTGCTTCATCCTCCCTTTAGTCTCAAGCCATTATTTTACTTAATTTCATCAACCTTTTCTCTCAAATTGCACAAGTGGGAAATTTTTAAAATGTGTCTTCATATTATTTGCCCGAGAGCACTCCAAAACTGCTCAGATGGTTCTGCACCAGCACCTGAAGCGGGCCAGCACTCAGTGTTACGCAGTACCAGGATTTCTACATTTTACACTTTGGACTGCAGTGGTTTTTTCTTGTTCCTGGTGCACTTTTCACCATAACAAATTTCTCTACGTGAACCACTCTCCCGGTAAAAAAACTGGTATTATTTTGTGATTTTTCTTAACAGCCCTCATACCTGCATTTATTAAGCAGGGTGCACTAAGTTAGACTGCGAGTGGGCTCACGTGCTGTTTTCCTACTGTTTGATTGAAATCTGCACCCCTTTACCAAAAGAAATCAGATAAACAGCCTTTCCTAAAGTCCTTTATTCGCTAAAGAAATTCAGAATTGAATATTTTAAAGTTTTGTGATAGCAACCAATACAAATATGAAGACGCCAATAAGGGGGCACAGTTTTTTTTTTCCCCCACTTCAAACAGCGTACCACACCAAAGATACATATAATTCCTAACATACATTCTGATTTATATGCACTTCCTGAGCTCATTTCATTGTTTCACTACTGTCTTTCCTGAGGGGAAATATTTCCAAATTAGTTCATAATGGATGTGCCCAGGGATGAATCAGGCGGCGATGAATCAGGAAAAATTTGTGCCCACTTTTTGATAAAAAGATCTCGTGACTCTGATGCGTGCATCACCATATGAAATGCTTACTTTGACCACCGTTGTGATGACACAAGTAGTCGAGTGCAAGAATCAGGCAGATAACATCCGTCGCGTTTTCTTCCAAGATGTGTGGAATAAACACGGAAATGAGTCGGGCCAGCCATGCTTCAGTTATCGGGAGCCGAGACAGGATCTAGAGGATCTAGAGCTATTTGTAGATCACTGAGGGACAGACAGGGCTAAAACAGTCTTATTTTGTCTCATGTTGTTTGGACTCATGGTCTTCTCATCCTAAAAGGTGGATCTTCAGGTAAACAACATCAGTAATAACAGCACCACCCAGGTATATTTAGAGATTCAAGTCTGGCTTCACCAAAGGCTTTACCAAAATTTGCTGTAGTAAACCATTGTTCTAAAAGCTAATGGCTCATCTTTACAGGTTATAGCTGAAGATGCAGTTCTTTAGAAAAACTGGAAGCCGCATAACAGAGGAGCTTTGGAAATGGATTGAATTTAAATTGAATTGGTGGCTTTAAATTTCACACTGTGTTGCGACAACATGTATGTGTTTTCCATGGCTCAGGCCTTCTGCTACACAGTCTAGTGTAGCTGGTGGATAAGCTTGCCAGAAGGTAGCAGCAATTTGGAAGCTGTTGTTCAGATCATGAGCTTCAGCAGGAGCCAGCGGCAATGTAAAGTTTTCACCGTAGTGGGCCAGACAGCCCTCACATTGAAAACCATATCTCCATAAAGCTTTCTTTATGTGAGGTATGCCAAAGCATAGCCTCCGCCAAGCTTCCTCTTGCTTCTGTCACGTGGAACTGTGTTCGTCTGCAATGTGTAAGAGGGTGGGAACATCCCTAAACCTCCCACCTCTGGTTTTACAGCATGGGATGAGGGACCGGCAAAGAGCTTCAAGCATGAATAGTACTGACCACAAACTGGCCCTCTGCTGCCACCATTAAAAATTTCAGGTTAACTGATGGAGACGGCGCTAAAGTGGGATGGGGGGGCATCTCCTTAGAGGCCATAGAGGAAGTGTCTTTCTGAGGGCATTAACTGTGTGACATGAGGCAAAGCCAGGAACTCGAGCTTCTGCCTCTAGGAAACAGGCGTGCACACAATCCTGGAGCACGGAACAGCCTTGTCTTGAAAATTAATACACTACCTAAGTGGGACTGGATAAAAGCTTCGGTTGGACAAATAAATAAAAGTAATGCAGCGGGCCAGAGATATCGGCCACAGAAAAAAGGTTGGTGCGATAAGGCCCTTTTGATTGGCAAGCAAGACAAACGTTCGGGTTCCCGACAAAAACCGACGCTCCTTACATTAGCACGTATACATATTTGCACTTGTGCGCAGGTATCAATTGCAGACATGACAGGCAGTTAAAGGGCTAAGCTCCGTGCCCAAGAAATGATAATAATTATGTAGAGGAATGAGAGGAGATCTGAGCCAAGTTCCTTTCACCCTAAGAAAATGCGCTGGCTTTGTTGTGCCGCGGTACGCAGAGAACATTTTAAATAGCTGTTCAAACATGTGAGCACATGAAGAAGCAGAGCATGACTGTTCAGAATGAATAATACCCGTCGCCGATGTCTTTTAGCATTTAAAGGTAATGACAGTGGTACAGTTTTTTAAGATTAAAAATGAAACTTCCTATTTGTTGTACAATTGTAGCTGTAATGATTTCTTGCCATTTGTGGGTGGAGGGTATCTGGTCATTACATGGTTGTCTCTTTCCACTAGTCGATGGTGGCTATTTGTATCAAGTTCAAAATTCTGGTTGTGGTCTACAGGACAGTCAATGGACCAGAACCTTGGTGCCTAGAGAACCTGATCATCTCCTACACCCCAGTAAGAGCGCTGCATTCCTCTTCCTTGGGCCACACGATGATCCTCCACACAAGTTGTCCAGAGTCCAAAGTCTATAGGTTCTTGACTTTGGTTCACTCTCTCTCTACCTGAGAACCGCTGAAAATTTTCCAGCAGTCCAGTAGAGTCTCGAAATGTGACGCACATCTCTCCTGATCTCGTAAGGTCTCCCGAGCTCTAAACATCTTTTAATAAATTTTCATCACAGTAGCTACCTGTCGTGCTCACCTTCAGGTATCCCACCTGACTCCGTTCTACAGACTCGTGTTCCGCGCGCCAGCAAAAAATGCTGTCGGACAAACTTTGTTTGTCTGTCAAAAGTCTTTGTCTGCCGTGAAACACACTTTTGTTTACACTTGGTTGCGCGTTGCTTTGTTGAAAAGCGAGGGCAGGGAGGTAGCAGGCCAGCAACGTGCCAGGCAAACCGGGCGCCACCACCCGGAGACAAAGCACCGCCCACAGTGCGGCAGATTTGACGCCGGCACGCCGGCATTTATGACGGGGATACGTTCCTTTTCACCTTTAATAAAATACAGCCCTAACACGCGCAGCACAAAGGCTTGTGTTGCTGAAGGGTGGAACACAAGCCTTAGTGCGTAATTGTCTACTTCACTGCTATTACTATCACAGGCCTGGATGACTGACTTTCTCTCCTGAGCAGGTGGTGAAAGACAGAAGTCGGCTCACAACCACAGCCTGGCTTCCAACCCCGCAGGAGTGGAAATATGCAGTGAAACAGTTGTGCGCAAGAAAACTGTCTCTTCGTTTCATCGCCGCAATTTCTGGCCTTCTTCCAGAGAGACCCCATTCTCTCTTCCCACAACCGTACGCCGACACTCACGGGACCAAATGCGCGGCTGTAAGGAGACCACACCCACCAATTCTCGGTCACGTGCACTGACATACCTGAAGAACAGACATAGCTCATTCGGAATGACTCAAACGGTCATTAAATCTTGATAGAAACGTGCCAGGGCTTTTAAGAATCCAGTTTTGTCAAGGAAGCAGAGGAAACCGTATTCCGCAGAAGCCAATGGCAGTGGGATCTGCGGGGAGGTGTCGGGTGGTGGCACACGTTGACAGCACTGCACTGGCTGGCGAGAACCAATCTTATCAGAGATGGCTGGTGAGTCACACGGAGCCATCAGCACCTCCTCTCTCCACCCCCAGCTCTTGTCAGAACCTCAGTCTTCTGGGGAGCTCCTTGTCTGGGGCGGTTAGCTGAGGTGCGGGTGGAAGCAAGCGATGAGTCAAATCTGCATGTCTGTTCACCTCAGCTTGACTGGTCCTCTCCACCAGCTTAGCTATCTACGTTGCGTACCATAAGTTCAACAAATCCAAATAAAACAGGGCTGCACGTGACCTCCGACCCCACGGCTGCAGCCCGTGTTCCACTTAGAGGCAATGCACAAGTCCACCGAGGGCAAGCTGCTAAGAAGGGGGCCTGTTTTTTGGAACTTGAGATGAACTTGTGGACTGCGTGGTGCTCAGGTCTCTGGATCGCCACTTTCCTCCTCGGTTTGTCCAAAGTGCGTGATTCCACATTGTTGTTAGGAAGGCGAGCAGACATGACCCGGCAGGATTCTAAGGAATCAACATTTTAGTTTGCGGAACATCCAGACGGTCAACTCTCTCCCATGCAATCGCACAATTTCACCTCCTCTGTCTTCTCCACAGTGGGTGAACTTTGTCCTTGGCGATATTTTGAACCCAGCACCCAAATACTACGTCAGCGTCAGCACTTTGGCACTATGCTGGCATGCGTATTGGTTGGTATGAGGAAACTTTTAAGTATGAAGAAACAGTGACCCACTTTAAGGACCATTTAAGTTGCTGTTGAGAGTTAGCAGGCTGTTGAGAATGAGGTAGCTGCTCAGCCTGCACAACACAGCAAGTGTGCTCCCTATCTGCACCGTAGCAGTGCTGGACAAGGAGACTCCCAGGCTGACACATCGAGTGTCACAGCTGTGTAAACCCGATAAGATCTGGGCCTGAATCACTATTTCATTTCAGTTCAGCAAACTGAACTTTGACTGTAAACATAAGATTAAGAAATTCAACGCTTATTCACACATTTATGCATCAATCACTCCTGGCACGGTGGCTCGGGTTGACTGGTGTTCGATTGCAGAGGTATTTCTGTTCCACTCTTCTCATGAGTACATGTCAGAAAGCTATTACGGACGCTCGATCCAGGTGATTGAATGCATTTATGGTCTTTATTAAATATTGAATTAAAAAGTAAGCAGAATTTGTTTTGCGATCAAGTGTGAGCAGTGACACGGGAGCAGAAACGACACCGAGTCACCAAGCAGCTTGCAGTTCGGCCTTCTTGCTTTGGTTTGCAGCACACCAGTAACTCTGGCACCAGTCATAATTCCTCTGAGGTTATGTGGCCTGTATGTGGCCTTTCTTTCAATTTATGTCTAAGAGACAGAAAAAAAACGGACGTTCAGCCAGGCATTAAGACAGAAATCTCTTCAGCTCAACCGAGGAGGCAACGTGGTTGCGTGGGTCGCTCTTACTGATGTGGGCCTTCGGCGAAGGAAGTCAAGAAAGAGTCAGGCATCGCATCCCCTGCCCCCTTAAAGCCGACAAGCCGACAGTCGCCCGTGTGCGCTACATGGTATGGGCGAAGCTATCTCAGAAAACATACGGAAGATATCGAATGGGCCGCATGCCAAACGTGTCTATGAGCTGCACAAGAATTTCAACCTTCTGGCCGAATGGCTCGCTGACTTCAACTGACAAAAAAGCACACAGAACGCCGTAACAGATCGATGTTTGCGCCGTGACAGAGTAATCCACAACTTTTCGATAAGGCCGCTTTCGAACAAAGAGGGTGCTCGGCTTGTAATCTCTGTTGGCTGGGGGTGAAGTAGAAGCAACAACGGTAAAATATAAATCTGCGAGAAATGGGTGTATTATTAAAACGGGACATTTTTCTCTGCTCTTTTCTGTGTAGAATCACAAGAGACTGAATGTGCGATTTGCGCTGAGTGAGGTGTCAGGAACTCGTGATCGGTGTCAGCTAGAGGTTAACATTAGAAACAGATATGGAGCCATAATGCAGAAGGGAAAGGGTCAAATAGGGTGACAAGACAGAGGGACTGAAAGATGGGATATCTTTAACAATGTGGAGACATCAGAATGCTTCAAATATTGACAGACAAATGGCTTTGATACATAAGCCACTATACTGTCTGTTAAAGGCTCATGGGTAACCATTAATTCCACTATTTAAAACCCGCACATCCTTATACTGCAATTCCGAAAACACTGTCATCTTATTACTGAATTACGTAAACCACCAGACAGCTAAACACTGCTACAGTCCTGTCAAAACCCTTAAACCATGCTGAAAAAGAGCCAAATATGGCCCGAGAATATTTTTATTCAGCCAGCTACTTCTAAATACCACCTCACTTACATTTCATTCTCTCTTGTATCTCTGTATGAGTGCAGAAAGACAGGAAAGTGAAGCCTGAACACCGCTTTCCGCCATTCTGTCACGCAAACCCACGGCATTATTTTGCCGTATTCCATATTTTAAAGGGCTTAAAACACAAGGAAATGTGACATCTAGAAAGAGAAATTTAACCGACTGCCAGTTACAGGATATTAGAAGTGGTACAATGCCAGGATGATGGCATTATCGTAATGCTGGCAGCATTGAGCACGTTCGAATAAGGCTTAATTCTGGGCTTCAGTGCCAGTATGAGGAACCGCGTTCATTTTTCATGGATAATGTGTGTGGAAGGAGGTCTTAAGCACATTACCTCACTCTCTGTGGTCAGTACAGTAGTGCAGAGAAAGAAGGAGCGGGTTCGTACTCCTGAAAGACACCCACTGACAAAGCGGGGGCTGAATAATCTGGGTAGGTGGTCACACTGGTGGTCCAGCAAGCCACGTACATATAGTAGCGAGAAATTGAAGAGCAGAGGGGTGAACCGGCCTGCATCTGCCAGTTCACTGGGTGTCCACACAATGAAAAGTGGAGAGGATCCTGTGTTCTCCGTGGCGCTTCGGAGCGCTGCGACGACTGCAGTACTCTCGCATGGTTTGCATTACTTGTCCTGACAATCGAGCGATTACTCTGACTGCAGGCTGTTCATTGATAAGCTATATGCCTCCATGTTATCTGGTGATTAATGCACTAAAGACCTATAACAGCAGTCTTATCGCCGTCTATCTGCTTGGCAGGAACCCTTATCCACGGTGTCGTAAGGTTCTCTGCTACTTTGCACAATAAGCCATTTACAGATGAATTTTTTCTACTAATTTAAGGCAATGCTCCTCAAAAGGGTCTAAAGCAGCACTGGATCAGGCCCACGACCCACAGCGTCAACCCTCTACGTCCCACGCAGTCCCTTCCAAATTTGTCCCGACTTGTTCAAAAAACAAACATTTACTGTAAGCACACGACACCCTGCGTGCTGCGCAAGTGTGCTTTATGCATTAGTCATTATGTTTTTACAAGGATAAATATGTGTCTCCTCCTTTCAATATGTTAGAGCGTTTCCAAGCAGAAAAAGATACTTTTGCAAAATCGAAACCAACTCTTCCCCAAGACCAGTTCACCGAGGAAGGACCTTATGATCTCCTGCTCCTGCTCCAAGCCTTTGCCACCCACCACTGGAAAGGCATACAAATGGGTGAATTATTGTAATTCCCTTAACATTGTGTATAATACTGGACAAAAGCATCAGCTAAATGAATGAATGCAAACGTAAATGTGATACTTCCGTCTATTCTGCTTCCAAGCTTTACAGAATTAAAAAGTCCGACAAGATGTTTCTACCAAGTGACCAGGTATGCTTGTAGAGACCGATACTGTAGTTTTTAGGCAAACTGAAGATGAAGCCTCTTCCTATCCTCTCATCCACAGACAGCAGGAACCCAGGAAGCCCTCACCCAGCAAGATGCGGAGGTGTGAAAGCAGTCGGCAACGAATGTGCGGGCCCTGCCGTGACATTTCCATAACAGACCTTCAGCTCATGTACTCAGCTACTGCCTCCTGGTCCCAGGTCAGCCTAGCTGCTAAACTCTTTGCTGTGTTTGGCGATGCACATATTAACTTACCATAACAGTAGGGAACTGAAAGAGGGGATTAGAGAGAGTGAGAGAAGGGAAGTGCTTCAGAGAAAGGGGGTGACAGATAGGTAGGAAGAGAAAGGTAGAAAGCGACTAGGATGGGAAGGGGGATAGAATACTGGAGAAAGAATGGAGTATGAGAAGAAG
Organism: Heterotis niloticus; assembly: GCA_018136845.1. NCBI lineage: Eukaryota > Metazoa > Chordata > Actinopteri > Osteoglossiformes > Osteoglossidae > Heterotis > Heterotis niloticus. The sequence goes on along the minus strand of CM030898.1, from coordinate 26,375,410 downwards.
AGGAAGAGAGGGAGAAAGAATGTGGAGAAGGGGTGTGAAAGACAGACAGAGGGAGAGTGACAGAAGAGAGGCTGTCAGAGTGACCCAGGAGGCACAGAGGTATGTGGCGCCGCTCCAGCGCTGCTTTGGCATGGACCCCAGCACGTACCGGCACCCCCAGGGGACAGTACAACAAGCAGCTCCCAAATTAAAAGAGGAAACTGAGGGGTTTTGCTCCCGCCTGACTTCAAAGGACCGTGCTGGGACAGTAATTGCCATTGGTTATTTTCCATTTAGCACCGTTGTATCGCTGGCACCAGCATATCACATATCTGAGCCCCCATCCAAAGCAGCGTCTCCCTCACTCCCTCGTTCCAGATTCGACCTGACCCCCCGTATCTCTCTCTCTCACTCTCTTCTTTCTCTGTCTCTCTGTACTTTTCCCTTGACCACCAAAAGCACAAGTTTACTTGTAGTAGCTGAATTCCCAGTCATTGGTCTGTGCAGGATACAAACAGCAGGGTACAGCGTAGTGGTAAACAGCGGTAAACCATTCAGGCTTCCCCAATGCCTTCATATGGAAATAAAGATGATGCACATGGCATACGGACGCAGATCTTTAGATAAGCGATGGGCGACTACCCACCCGCTCCCCCCAACACCAGCACCAGTCTTTCCAGTAGCCTTCCAGGAGCCTGCGTCCCCGCAAATGGAGTCTATGCTGCTCTTAGCCGCCGTCATTACTGTCTGTGAAGTATCGGGTCGTAAACAAGGCTGAGCGATAAGGAGGCTTATCAAGGTGGCAGACGTGACATGGCTTCCCCGGCGGCTGGGAGACGGGGCGGGGGGCTGCCATGCAGATGCCATGTTTTGAGAAGCGAATTGAAGCAGCCCGACTGGGGGGCGCGGAGTTGTGTGCTCCCTCTGTCGTCTGAATACCGACAATGGCAGAAAGCAAACATCTGGCAGATGTATGGAGATGCTCATCTGGACGCACATCAGAGTCCCTCACCCTGTCATTTGTGGCTCTTTATTTAGAATTTTCTCAAAAGCAGTTTAATGTCCTGCTCACAATAACTTTTCAGTTCATACTTTTTTACTGGAGCAATTTAGCAATTTCCACTCCTTGTTCAGGAGCGCTACGGCGGGAGGTGGGATCCGGATCCCATTGCTTTCAGTGTAAGATGACACCTCTAACTGTTACGCCACCTGCTGTCCCAAGGACTTCAACATAACAACAGCACATCATCACAAAAATTCAGAGCCGTTCTTGTCGAGCGAGAACCCCGGCGCACGGCGTGACCGGGAGATACGAGGCTTCATGTTGGGGCACTTTTTAAAGTTTACCCCATTTAAAGAGAAACCTTTCTCTGGCGACCACAGCCATGCAGCTGCAGGCCCTCTTCTGTGGCTGGAAAGGCGACTTCCACCACCAAACACCGCGGTACCTTCTGCTCCAGCCTCAAACTGACACGAACACATAAAAGCGGATAATTTGTTTAGGGCATTAAAAGACACAAACAGAACAACCGATTAACAGGCCGACCATACAAAGGGTTACGTCTGTTTGCATTTCATTGAAGGACTGCAAAGTGCATTGTCCCTAATACCTCACTTGATCCCGCAGTGCTGTGTACCACCCTGTCGCACTTAGGGCTGCGGGAGGTAATAAAGCATGGAACACGCTGCCTTTCAGGTACACGTGTGACTAAACCGCCGCAAAGTGATTTACAACCAGCCATCTGGAAAGCCGCTCATGTTCATTTCAAAACAGGCAGATTAAAAACCAGTGAAGGAAAACAAAACTTCTGGCTGACAAAAAAAAAACATAGGCAATAAAGCAGTTATCCAGGTAGCTGCATCCTTAATCTTTTGATAACTAAAATGACACCTGGATTGATCTGTTTTTTTCTTCTTTTGGCTCAGGTAGATTTTTTTGCACACTTAGCATAGCATCCATCCATCCATCCATTCATCAATAACCAGTCTATCCTCATATCGTGACAGAATACAACAAAAGTAAAATGTCTGATATAAATCCACCAGAAATTATTAAGATACAACCGCCACCCGCAGAGTTCTGCCCTCTAGTGGTCCTTCGGGAGAGAGACGAGTTGGTGCGCCTGCAGTAAAACAGGGTAAACTGTGGTTAAAAAAAAAAGCCCTGGATAACAATCCACCCTCGGTTTTACCGGACTGTGATTTTTCGCATTTCTGATTTTACGGACCTTCGCAAAGGCGTTCCATAAAAAGGAAAATCATACATTGTAAATCATGGAAAATCAGAAATGTTGAAAAAATATTTGAAAGCCGACTGTAAGGGAAAAAATCCTGCGATTGCCTGACATCTCACCCGGAGGCAGAATGATCGCCGGGACCCACTGCTTCCCGGATCGGCTCCGGACCTCCGCGCCCCAGTTCAGAATAAGCGGTTCAAGAGCATGGGAAGATGTAAAAGAGAAAATACATATTCAACTATTTTTTTTCCAGATTATCTTGAGAAAAATACCTCCATAAAATACTGTTTTAAGCAACTTTGATAATGTGTCTCAAAATAAGATCATCCACATTGCAGCTCCTTTCAATGTTTGTAGAGCATTTGTAGCTCAATGGCAAATCTGAGTGAGAATTTATGACTGCTGATGTTGTCCACCTGTGTCCACCTGTACACGGGCTGTGATGCTCTTAGGGTGCTGCTTTTGCTGACTGTACATTTTGCTCTGTATTTGATGCCGGCTAAAATTTTGCACACTTATCAGCTCCTTATCACATTTACCCCAAAGGTTTTAAAAAGGGAGCAGAGGTGTTGTTTCAAAGAGAATTCGGTTTAGGGCTGGTTTTTAAGAAATGGCTTGTTTGTCCAAACACTGTCATTTCTATGGCAAACACACACACGCATTTCTAAGTGTTTTTTTCTTTGCTTTCCACAAAAATGTGCAGAAACCGGTAGGAGAAACTGGCAGTTCTGCCCTCGGAGCAGCAAAGCGAGGGGTGTTCATACCCTGGTGATGGATGGTTTCTGAGTTGGGGGTCTTGGCTCTTTGGCGTGGACTCTGGCAACAGCCAAAAATGCAACAAGCTTATCAATAAGATGGATGAAGTTCACTTTTGCTGAAGTGTGTTGAGGAAAAGGAAGATGAGCCTACAAAATGTCCTACATATTTTTCAAGAAGTTTAAAATAGCGATGCAGACAAGATACGACACATTGGAATGAAGTGATTTTGTGATGGTGACACAATTCCACTGACTGGTCTGTTTAGTAACAATAATGAAAAGTTTTGGCAGTTTCTGGAACGGCAGCACTTCTGAGGTTGTCTGCTGCTCGAGAAGTCATTTGCATTTTTTAAAAACCGTTTCCATAAAATAGGCTCAGGCTTCTGCTGTAGTAAACACAGGGCATCTAACCCCTGCGTGCAGATGGACAGGAAATCTCACCTGACAGATTGCATTCACTATCGATGCGTGTAAGCATCCTGTTAATGAATTGGCACCAACTTTCCTGTTGCTTAGCCAAAAAAAAATTAATATGCTGTTAAGCGTAAATAAAACTGCAACATCACTTCTCCAGCTGCGGTATTCTGTAGAAATCGCTGGAAGCTGTGTGTTAGCTTCCTGTTGAAGGTATAACATCAATAAGTTTCGGGTGATGTCAGGTTCAATTGAAAATAAATGCTCGTGAAGAAAAATAGAGACATTTAAATATCTGTAAATATGAAAAATGTGATGATAGAATAAATTTTTAACAGCCTGTAAGATATATAGATTCTGCTTAATTTTGGAAAGGTTCATATAAACTACCGGCGTTTTTCAAAATCAGATCAAATAAGAACACCCTTGGAATGGTTATTCTACGCTGCCTAGCCAAAAAAAAGTCACCACCTGGATGTAACTTAGTGTTATGATGTGAGGTTGCTTCAGTCCGTCAGATCTAGGTTCAGCAACGTTATATGCCCAAAAAATGAGCTCAGCTGACTACCTGAATATACCGAATGAGCAGGTTTTTCCATCAATGTATTTTTTCTTCATATTCCAAGATGACAATGCCAGGGTTCATTGGGCTTAAACTGAAAGAGTGCTTCAGGGAGCATGAAAGAGACATCATTTTCACACATGGATTGGCCACCACAGAGTCCAGACCTTAACCCCATTGAGAATCTTTGGGACCTTGTGCTGGAGAAGACTTTACGCAGCAGTCCAACTCTCCCATCATCAATACAAAATCTTGGTGAAAAATTAAAGCAACTCTGGATGGAAATAAATGTTGTGACATTGCATAAACTTATTGAATTTGAATTCGTGCTGTAACCAAGACTAAAGGTGCTCCAATGAAATATTAGAGTGTGTGACCTTTTTTCGGCTGGGCAGTGCATCTTTTGCACACATATGCACACATGCACAAGCACGCGCGCACACACACGGCGAGCAACTTAGAGAGACCAATTAACTTGAAACACATGTCTCTGGACTGTGGGAGAAACTGGAGCACCAAGAGCAAACCCAGGCAGACATGGGGCGATCATGCAAAATCCACACAGACTGAACCATATTTGAACTCACAGCCAAAAAGCCCAGACGCTGAGCCTCTGTGCCGCCCTTCTATCTGTCAGTGGGAGGGAAATTTAAATTCAAATGACAAAATTTTAACATGTAACGCCATAATTTTCACATTGCAATCCCACTGTTGGCATTGTTTCATTTGCTAATTTACTCTAAGCAGATATAATAAAAAATATGGGTTGTAATATGAGTTGTTTCACAAAGACTTTTGTTCCTGTCAGCTGAACCTTTATCAGCTTCCAAGAGCCAAAAAAATTGCAATGAACAACAGACACGATGTTTGACACTGGTGCTGTAAACTCACTCAAAATCTAGTTTACTGCGTGATTCCTGGCTAAACAAAATGCAAAATATACCTTATTTAACTTTTCAGGGTACGACAGTGCTGAAAAACATCCTCCTGTGCACCTTGCTTCTTAAACAGCATCCGTTGGCTTCACAGACACCTGTTTCAGCACCGACCTGTGGCGGTACCGGTTTTGGACATTTCCATAAATACAGCATATAGATCAAATCGGTACATTTGACGGATGCAGAATCAGTTATCAGTCTCCGTGGCAACAGGATTAAAACTTCTGCCCTTCTCCAAGAGCTTGAACCTGCAACCTGCTGGTCCTCCCACTGTGAGCGTTGCAGATGATCTCATCCCTTGTTCAGAGGCCACGGACCATTGCTGACAGCACTGGGGGGTCTGCCACATTGGCTGCATACCCTTGTCGAGCTGATATCTGCAGCCCGTGGAACGGAAGAAGTGAGCGGCGATGAGTGGAACGCGAAATTTAACAACCTACTTCCGGAAATTGCTAGTCAAGGACCCTTCCAAAATCTGTGACCTTCAGCCATTTGTTTGCAGGCCCAAGGCATCACAATTACAAATTCCTTGACCGCTTGCACCGCCAGCTACCTGAAGTAATCTCAGCCATTTTGTCCCAGTTGGACTTTAGTAGAGATTCTCCTATAGACATTTAGCATGGAAGCCTGAGATGGCAGATTGAAGCAGAACATCTCTGGAGGCCATAACCGACGTGAGCATGACGATAGCACAGCACAAATCCCTAAATTGAAAGATTGCTTTGGATCGTGACCTGAGGGCAGACAGGGCTCGCCATTCTACAGTAGTGAGGTCTCCAGAGCCCATCTGAGCCCTAGGGGGTCTCGCAGGGCAGGAGCGCAGGGACTCTGAGCTGGACAGGTCTGCACTGGCAAAGGGCTTCATTGCCTAAGTGGCATAAAATATAGGTTGGAGCTATGAAAGGGAGATGGAGAGGTGTCAGGAGCAAGGCAGCTGCGACCGGAGCCTTAATTACTGTCAAATGTCTCCTCCATCCATCATTCTGACAACATCCAGCCCAGCCTCCCCCCCAAGAAATGCATTTCAGTGTACAATCCCACCACGGCTCAGAGTGAAGCGGCACCAGCGTGACATCTCAGCACGACAGTAAAAATTTTAAAAAGAGTTTCCGCTGCTGTTTTACTAGTTTAAACAAAGCCAAAACAGCATGAGATCTTAACAGGAAACCAAAAGCCGAACTGTTAAAGGTAACCAAAAGTCTGTGCAGCGAACCCAGGATTTTTATTTGCAATTGCTTGAGCTCACGTGCTAACCGTGTTTGCGGTGAAGCAGGAGCACAACGCAAAGTGAACACAAAGCATCGGTTGCATAACTGACATTCAGGGAAACCGCATCCATTACTTAGTTCACACTTTGCGCACAACAGTGGTGAGTTTCCTTATTAAAAACTGCTGTGGGAAAACCAGTCTCTCTAACAGACACACAGCTGAATGGACAAGCAGCTTCCTCAAGTGCCGCGCCGCTGCTGCAGGGGGCAGTGCGAGTGGAGCACACACCTCCTACCTGGAGGCACGAAATAAGGTAAAGTGCAAAGAAATATGTGCGAAACAGGGGAGAGAAGGGGGATGGTGGACTGCTGATGCAAAGGAAACTGCACACACACACAAATACATACACCTGGTAGGAGCACAGTGATTAAATCCATGACAAGAAAAGGTGCAGGAGCCCTTCTGTCATACCTTTGGCCACAGTGATACGCCTGGACTACTTTTGTGATGTTTCCCTATTTACTATTTTATTCTGTTTGTCTCTGCTTGCCATATTTTACCAGGTTTATTAATTGCTTGCAGCGTTTTTCTTTATTTCACAAAAAGTGGGTTTTGCGGGGAGCAGTGTAGTCAGGCAGGTTTAGGTTAGTTAGAAGGTGTTAGAAGTTAGTTGGAAGGTGTGACCCCTGCCTGTCACCCCTGCATATAATTATTGACTGACAGACACTTTGAAGGAGGCTGGGGGGGGGGGGGGAGCAGAGGTCTTCTTTACATTCTGGCTTTCTTGTATTGGTTCTGGTCAATTTGTCCTTTATTGGCTTCATAAATGTTCACCTGTGTTACCAAAGCAGTTTAACAACAATATTAAAAGGAGCACTACATAACAAGTAGCAATAATCTCGATCAACAAGTTAACACCAATAATAATAATAATAATAATAATAGTAATAATAATAATAATAATAATAATACACTGTTTTCCCTGGATTTGTTTGCATTTTTTTGCTAAACACCCCAAAGCCACCTTGCTGAGCAGGAAGTTGTATAAAAATGTACGTGCAATGAAATTTGCTCTTATCGATATCACTATTCCCTGTTTTTATCTCTCAGTAATGGACAGGCGTGCCTACTGTTTCTTAATAAACAAAAGTCATGCCAGTACCAGTGATCTATGAGTAAATGAAAGTGGTGGATGGGGTGTGAACTTAGCTGTGCACATTTTAAAGGAGGAATCTTAACAATCATTTGTTTTTCACTGAGGGAGCCCCCATCCCTAAACATGGACAGTTTGGCTCTGGGTCGATCCTCTCACTTGCGTCTTTCGGGGACAGAGGGGGCACCGAATGTGTGAGGAAAGGGGGAGGAGTAAATTGCAAGAACGAAGGAGGGCCGAGGGTGAAGACAAACCCGTACAACTGCTGCACAAATATTTGAGGAGATGACGAAAGACTTCAATTTGTGGTTGGAACCTGTGGCTTTTTCCTGGTCTCCTACTCTTTTTCAGTTGCAAAAATAGTTTTTTACTTATTTGCTTAACAAATGTGTTTATCTAAAGTGGTCAGCATACATAAACACTATGATACCTGTGTATATTTGCATAGCTGAATATTTACTAAAGAAATCCATGTTAGGCAGCAGCTCGGAGGTACAACAGCAACCACCTTGAAGGGATTCGGGTGCCGGCACATTTCCTCGCGGTTAAATGCACCTGTTACTGTAGGCCGCATCGTCCGTGCCTGGTTATTTACCATAAAGCGAATTTTTGCCGGTGGATCCTTGACACGAGTGTCTTGCTCTTAAGGGCTCGCCGGAACCATTTGAGCAGATAGACATCCGAAATGTGGAAGTAATACAGTGGTGTGGAGCACTGTCACACCATAACTGGCCCGGTCACTTCAGGAACTTCACTGCCAAGGTTATCACCACCTGCACAAACAGTCATCACCACCTGCACAAACAATAAAGACAAAATTGCTGTCGGGGTGTCCCGAAATACAAAAAGCCGGAGTTCCATTAAAGCCCTCTTCTGAGACAAACATTCATACGCGGCGTGTGCACATTTTATGGTTATTTGCGCCATCTATTTCCTTCCAGAAAAAGACGTTCCTGTGTTGCTTAGGATTTAATCTTCAGACGGGAGAGTTTCGCATGCAGTGAGGCAGGGCGCCTTACGCCATTCGCGTTGGAGCCAAACCAGCATCCGAAGCTGCGAACTGCGATGTGCATCAGGGCCTCGTGGCAGAGAGTGTTATATGAAGGCATTGCATCTGCTTCTTCCTTAGTAGCCCTGCGCAAATAAGTGGACGGACGCTCTGAAAATAGCGCCGTGTGTTTGTGTGTGTTGTGGCTGCTTATTAACCATCTCCCAGATGGCAGAAAGGATTAGGATGCTGTAGGCAACAGTCGGCAAACACGGCCTCTAAACAGGACCTTTACGGTGAGATAAAGGGTCGCTGCTTGTTGCCTGTTAAACACATGGACCTCGCGCCAGACAGAGGCGCATCCTGTCTGCGGAGACGGATCCCCGAGCATACCTAAACAAACAGGCAAATCTGATATGAGCCTCCAAACTACACCTTGCTCCTCGCAATATCCCGCTCATTTCAGTTCTTGAAACGAAGAGCATAAACCCAAGAGCTGCAGGTGTTTCTTCCCCCTCCTTTCGCCAACGTAAGTTAGTATAGAAAATAAGTAGCTGACCGGTTAAATTCAGTTTACATGCATTGCGCTTGAATGAATTTTTAGACCCGCAACAAAAAAATGGTCTCCGTTTCAACGTCGGTATGGGTGTTGCGCTGGGACGGATTCACAGGGATGTTTCGGCAAGAGGCTGTGACGGTCCGCAGGCGAGAAGTTTCCCCCTGGCTTTTACAGCGCTCCCTCCTTTACTCACCGATAAGGGGACCTTGCCAAACTCCCTGCCTAACAGATCCATCCCACGAGCCCCTCGACAGCCCGCAACACAAGCGGAGGAGGGGCCCTCACCCCTGTGAACACGTCCTATGGACTGCTGCCAAGCTGGAGACATCCGATCCCCCCTGGATTCAGGGCACAAGGCTTACAGACGCCAAACAAAGCATGGCTTTAGGTGCCGGCTGCAGGTTGCAGGCAGCACGGGAACCTGCCGGCTGCACGGAGGATTGCCTCGTGAGTCAGCCCTGAGCCGCTGCCTGTCGCTGCAGAACCAGCAGGCTTGTTCACCACCCCTCCAAAGAGGCCCCGAGCCATAGAAAGACCAGTGGTCTCCCAGGTATGCAAAGCTATTCGAGGCTTCTTATTTATTATGCAATTCTACAAAGGCATTCAAAAGCTGTTTGTTTTATTAGGAGTTTATTAATATTTACAAGACAAATGGGTCACTGTAGTGTTTGAGTCATTGCTCTTCTTTCGAAAGCGTCAGGTTCAGGTATGGTTTCTGCAACAGGTATGGTTTCCCTATAAGCAAGGTACAGTAAAATTTACTACAAATGGACAAACAATTGTCATGAACATAGAAGAGAACCCAAACACTGCAAGGGGCGCTGAGTGGGGAGGAAAATATTTCCAAAAGAAATGCTCCTACATTTCGTCTTCAGTCACTGAGGAAAACACAAATTATGAGTCCTTCCTAGAGAGGAACTTGGTTGCTTCACGAGAGGAGGATCGGCAACCAGACTGCCAGTAAGTGTGGTGACAAAAAGTCCCATTGGCTAAAAGAAGCTTCCCAGCAGTGTTCCTGGTGGACACATCATACAAAAATCACCATGTTTACAGAAGGTAGCTGGCAAACAGGTTACCCCACTTGGAGAAAACAGTTCTAAGCTTTTGGCATCTGTGCTTCCCTGGGGAAAGTAAAGGGCACTTCCTGACCTTTCTTTGGATGGGTTCCAGGTTCCAGGTTCCTTCCCCTATGCTGGCACTTGTGTCCTCTTCCAAACCCCTGGTGTTTACCAGGGTGAAGGCCAAGAGGCCCTCTTCTGCCAAACTCCTCCTCTGCAGTATGCAGTGAGGTCGCAAGGTGACTAAAGCATGATCCTCAGCAGTTATTACCCAATATGGTGCTGTGGGTGGGGTTGGTGCCTCACCTCTCTGATTTTGGGCTTTCATTCAATCTGTATGATCTGCCACGTGCTGCAGTTTCCACCCACAGTGTAAAGATGTTCAGTCCCCATGAATATGCGTTATAGATGGGCAGAAGGATGAGGGCTGAGGCCTAATGCAGAACTTTACTAAGGGGAGCAAACTGGACCAGCTGCAGCTCAGTGGTGGATGTTAGGAGGTTCAAGGCTCCAGCATATCCAGAAGGCATTATGAATAGAGGAAGGGGAGGACATACAGTATGTAGGGATGAATTTGGACAACAGCTTGGAATGGTCTAGCTTTGTATAGGAGGGTTGAAGTTGCCTTTATTTCCTAAAGTAACTCGAATTTTTCAAAGCATGCAGGTCACTGGTGCACATGTTCTATCAACCTGTTGCAGCAGCCTTCTGGAAGCTGGGGCAGCCGTGCTGGTACAGGGGACGTCGGCAGCTCGAATAAACTAATGCGGACGGATGGAAGGTAGCTTCTGTGAGAGCAATGATATTGGTTCGGCACCACATTTTACACCGCGCTGCACCAAAACCGCATTCAGTTTTGCATCAAACTGCATCCAAATCCAGGTCCGACCAAGGTGAACAGATATTATGGGAGGGCCTCATACTTTGCACTGCTGAAAAAGCCAGATATTGTGTAACTGCACAAATATCCCAATTTTCCCGCAGTGCAGGTTCCAAAGACAATACTGGAGGCACGCACTGGCAGGCATTCGCCTGAGAAAGTGGCAAGTGGCTGTCACCGTGCCGCTGAGGTGGGGCCGGGGATCCTGGAACCTGCAGAACAGGTGGGCCAGGATGGGATCTGCCCTGCTCATGAGGCCTCTCTAAAATGTATGGTAGAACCTGGCAATGTACTCAAAACATCATATTTGCTTAAGACGACAGAAAAAAACATTCGATCTCAAACTCTTTGAACGATTTGCCTCACCTGACCTGGATAAACATATCAGGGTTACTTGCTTTTAAAATATTGGATTTTTTGTGATATAAAAGTAGTGGAGCAGCAGGTAGCAGTGTTGCCCCACAGCACCTGGGTTGTTTCGGTAGGGGTTTACATCCACAGTCCAGGAACGTGTGTTTTAGGTTAATTGGTCATTGGAAAGCAGAATTAGAAGCGAGAATTTGGGGAATGGAGTAGGTCAACTCGGTCAATTTCACGCAGGTAGCAACTTTGCTGGCACGGCCATGTGATGCACAAGGATTCAAATGATTGGGTTAAGACGTGAATCTGTGTGACTGCTGATGGGAGGCAGGTCAGAGAGGAAATGGATGGATGAGGTTACCGCAGATACGAAGATTAAGGATACACAAGGTAGGTGATGCTGGAGTTGCAGCGTTTGGAGGAAAATAGCTGTTGTGTGTGGGTTTGTGGTCAGTTGTAGATAAAGGGTGGATGGATAAAAGTAATGTTTACATTCTGACATTTTATAAATTTCATAAATACTGAAACAATAACATCCATTTTCATAATCCTGAGCAGGGTTGCCGCCTGTCCTGGAATCACTGAGCAGGCTGTGAAGCTACCCCAGGGTGGGAGGCCAGTCCGTCACACTGCAACTAAACAACTGAAAAATAGGCTCCTGTTTTATCTTTAAATCTGATGACCCAAAGATTTACATTTTTTATACAGTCCAGCTCCAGCACACCTTATTCAAATACTCAAGTAGCCCTTTGCAAGGTGTGGCCAGCGCTGGGCTGGAACCAAAAGGTACAGCTGCTTGGACCTCCTGGGCTGGAACTGAAGTTCACTAATCTGCTATTACTGTTAAATGAGTTGACATCTTTATCTGAGACAACTTTCAACATCAGGGTTATGCATGACTGACCCATTTATGCGGCATAGCGTGGCTGCGGCATCAAGTGAGGATAAGGACCGTACTTAAGGGTACTGCAGTGGGAGATGGGGCCCGAACCTGGGACCTCTGAGTAGAAGGCAGCAACTGTCACCAGTAGACCTGAGGAGGGTGGTGTGATTTTAAACAAGAAATGCCTGCAGGGGTCAGTTGCACTGGAACTACATTTCAAAAGAGTGTCACACACTGTACAAGTGCAAGGCTGGATCTGACACGCCGATAACACGTTCCCCCCAGGAGGAAGCGGCCATCAAGCTGGTAACCAGTTCTCTCCAACATGCACACACACACACACACACACACACACACACACACACACACACACACACACACACACACACACAAACTTGCTCAAAACACCCTGACACAGAAAACAAACACACTCACGCACGCATACACCCAAAATAGTCATCAAACATAGACACAATATAAATGCTCCCTCAAGCGTACGCACTCCACCTTGCACGGTACTGGCCTCTGCATGGAGCGCTCGTGTTTGGGCAGACTTGCAGGACAGTTTCCACGAGTGCCACGATGTTCTTCTCGCTCGCGGCTGTCATTTCCCGTGTTCAGCAGCCGTGTCCGAGTTGCTCAGGCAGCAGCCCTGATGTGACAGCGCCATGCAGAACACCCAGCAGCCGAGCCGAGCCGGATGCGCCTCCATCTGCAGACCTGTTGCTCCGCGTAGATGTCACTTCGATTACGAAGGCGATATTACTGCTGCCTTCTCATCTTCTCAACATGTTCACCTTGCGTTTATACCAGGCCTTCAAACACCGATGCACAGCCATTTGCCGGGGTCTCCCTATCAAGCCCGAAACTGAGGATCAGTTCAGAAATTTGTGTGAATATTTATTAATGAATCCTTACAATAGCTCAGGGTTACTGGATTACTGTAAAAAAAAAAAAAAAAAAAACATGAATAAACGTTTGAAGAAGCCACCATTTATGAAGGCACACAAAAGCCTTTGTTGGACACTTTTCTGAGGAAAAGTCTGGTTGTTGAGGAGATGGATGTATCGGATTTACTTCTAGCCCTGCGCTCATGGGCTAAGGTTACGCAACACAGCTCAGCACGCACACATCAGAGGATGTCGCCCTTGCAGCCTTCGTATTCAGCAGGTGACATGGAGATCCCTGAAGAGGTGTACTTTCCACAGCTCCAAAGGCCTTCTTAACCAGCATCACCCCAGGGATAAATCAGATGTTTCACTCAAACAGGAAGTTTCATAAACGCTCATTGTCTAAAGTGTCAAAATCCTTTACATTAATGGGCGTGGGGCTCACTCAAGGACCAAGACAGGAAGGAGCAGGATACAGCAAACAATGACAAATATCATACTTTCACCCACGAGGTGTTGCACTCAGGTCAGGTCAAAGCTGCCAGGGGATTGGGAAAAGAGTGCGCGCAGTGGAGATGGGTTCTGAGACAAGGCTTGATCATGGGAAGGGATTCAGCAGTTCTGAGGGAGCTCACTGCACCTCGCTGTGGAACACCTGAATGTGGGACCACCAAACAGTCCGAGATACATGAGCACAGTGGTCTTGCGGGAGTGCAAGGGACGCTCGGGTCTTGCGACGCTTCATTCTTATTGTATTCTAACGGTCTCTGCTTCATTCCTCAAATTGCAGCCTGAAGTTTTATAAAATTTTGGCGAATTTAGTTTATACATTGCAATACGCAGAATGCCGGATGTTTCAGTTGTGCTGTGTAGCTGAACTTTCGGCCGCACACAGAGCGGCCTTTGTGGGTTAACAGCAAGCGACATACAGTACAGAGAACCTGAGAAGCGAAAGCTGCCACAGACACTGCTCATCTTTGATCTCATGGCAGTTGAACAAATACGCAAAAAGTAAACTGCTGCGACACGAAAGAAAACTCAATCAGATACCGAAACAGGTTTGGAAAATATGTGTAGGAGAAATACATCTTGACTGGTTACTTCAGCCTTTATTTACCTCTCTTGCTCAAGCAATGAGTTATAAAGCACTTTCACCACACCAATACGGCAGCTGTCATCTGCTTGTACACAAATGGGCTTCGGAATGCAAATATACAGTATTTTTATTACGGTAATGCTGAGGAGAAAGATTCTTCACATGAGCGCTTCCAAAAGGCCCTGGGGAAGGAGCGATGATGTTTCTCTGTTTGGGATTCAAACCTCATGGCAGCCTAAGGCAGAAATGTGCCCCAACGTTTACACTTGGACCTGCGATCCTGCTCCAAAGGTGCCTGAAAATGATCCAATTTCTGAATTTACTGTAAGGAATGGCCCTCATGAAAAAAAAAAAAAAAACAAGGACCAGCTTAAAAAATCGTTCAGGTTTCTCTTCCCCGTCTCATTTAAACAGCGTGTTTTTCAGCTGATTTACCTGAAACGCGAAAACGTAAAGCAATGTTTGACCCGAAGCGGCAAAGCTACTTTTCAGCTGCGCTTTTGTCACGTTTGTCATCATTCTGTCCCATTTTTAAATCCACCACTCGCTAACATTCACATCCTGTTGGCACCAGAATGTCAAAGCATATCTCCTCCAATATTTGTACATCCAACAAAAACATTGACAAAGCGATTAAGTCTCTTAACCAAAGAACATTTGAGCATTTAAATGCCACTATCTCAAGAAACTGACTTTGAGCCTTTATCAAAAAAAATCTGAGTGCATTTAACATGCATTCAAGCCTTTTTTTTGAAGTAATGCTAGCAGCTGATGGAGAAACATGATGGGCCTGACCCTCAGTCAGACACGTGGATGCCAGTGGAACCCATAAGGTAGAAGCTGGGTTCCTGACAAGCTCCATCTCTGCGGAAAGTCTAGCGGTAAGATGGCGAGCAGGTCATCCCGCTGAGCCCGATGGTGGCGGATGCACAACCGGTCCTGCCGTTCCGCGTCTGTTTGCACAGGTGACTTCAGGCAGGTTGACAGCAGGTTTATCTCCCCCATCTGCATCCCCACACAAATGTCTTCATGACAGAATCTGCCCCATCCCCCCTTTTTTTTCAGCTGAACAATGAAACTGAATATTCATGATGTTATGGTCACCGGGTTGCACATTTTTATTTAACACATTTGCCACCACCATTTAAACACTCCATATCCAAGACCCTTGTAGGCCTTTAAAGATCTGTGGAGTGGATTTTATTTAGTGTGCTGTCAGTGGATTTTAAAAAAAGGAAATAGTGACTGATAAAATTCAACAGATATAACCTACAAATAAAACTTTTTTCAAGTTGTGGTGACTACTTCTATGTTTTTTGACGCCTTTAAGAAAAGCTCATTTGTTTTATGCGCCTTTGTCGCCCTCTGCTGGAACATAATGTGTACGGCAGCTGTATGATGTACCACTACTGTACTATGGTACATAAAACAAACAGGTCTTTGGCATCTAAAAGCTTCAGAAGTTCAGTGAAGAAGCATTAGTACATCATCGCAGGCATAAACACAGTGGGGGGGGGGGGGGGGCTGTACTGTGCACTTTAAATGGCACCAAGGGCACAACTACTTCTTTACACCTCTGTGGGCCGGAAGACGAAACTCTTAAGACTTTAGTTCAACAGTGATGTCTGAGAGCTGTGGGGCTGCTGGCCCCTGCTGTCACCCCTCTTCTCTCATCCCTTATTTTGGAAGTCAAGTTGAGGGACCTTCAGTGTAAAATACAGGTGGTCCTTGACTTAGGATGAGGTTCCGTTCCCACAACCTCTAACTTGACCATCTAAAGTGGCAAATGCCCTTATGCTGTATTTAATGATCCCACAAGAATGGATAGAGAATTTACACACACAGTACGAATACAAACAGTTGTGTGCAGAAGGGCTTTCTTTTATTTTTTCTAGCTTCACAGATTATTCAAGTGTAAAATAATGCCAGTGTAGAATAATAAGAATGTAAACACGGTACGGTATTATAACAATTTTTTCACGCAGCACATTTGTCACTTTTGTGTTTGCTATTTCTTTTCAGCAGACTTTACAGGCAGTCCTCCTCCGTGCACCTGGCCCTCTTGTGACCCTTTACCGTGGTAACTCTCTGCCTGCCAGTCGTTGCACGAGCAGCAAGGTTTCGCTCCCCAAGTTATTTCATAATCGCAATTTTTATATTAAAGTCCAAAGTGACAAGAAACCTAATTTAATTTGCTTTATTTTGTACAGCATTTTCTGAAACGGTATTTGACAAATTTTCTCCCTCGAACCTGTACCAGCCTTCCTGCCGATCAGTAACCCGTGCATCGGAGCTGGTACCCCTGTTAGCGGCCGGTCTGCAGATCCTCATCCAGGCCCCATGTCCCAGTGCCTCGGGGGTCCCATGTTATATTTACACAGCCGGGGAGGGGCGTGCAGGGTGCAAGCACCTGTTGTGGGGCGGCCTGCTGGACGACGGATTAGACCATTCGTTTGACCGCTCAGATGCAGACGAACGTGGCCGCCCCCGCTGGGTGCGGAATCCACAGGAAAGCGGTGCGGCTTAGCGGCGGCTTACTCAGCGGGACAAAAGTCACTAAATCACCCGAGAACACATCTGCATTCAATCAATGTCACTCAATACGCCGCCTTCCCTGCTGCCCCAATCGGCATCTCAGGGAATCATCCATTAAAGGACACCTAAGGTTGTTCTTTAAATAAATATCAATACTTACACACCCACCTTAGTGTTATCATTTAACTTATCTAAATGGGCTTGAGATTGATTTTAAGTTCCTTAAAAGAGTCAATATACATTTGAAAATTAAACCACAGCAATATGTTTTGCAGAACGTCGTAAGGACACGGTAAGTCTCTGACTCGCTCGGTGATCCCTGCTCAGGTTTTTTCCGGAAGACCTGCATGGATGTGTTGCATGTTGGATGCCTGGACACGGGTCTAAGTCTGTCTTCTGATATGAGCACACGGCTCAGAGACCCTAAGAGTGGGATGCGTTGGACATGAGGACAGAAGGCATGAAGAGTCAAGCTCTGCATATAACTGGAGCTTAATATTGACGTGCCAGTATGGTTAACTTTGCATGAAGAAACTGACCAAGGTTTGAAGCACAGTCAAGACCGAATCGGCCCAAAAGGATGTTTCGATTCAAATCAAATTGATTCATTCGGAAAAGATGGATGGCGGGAAGTGTGGGCCAGGAGGTGGTGTAGCGGCTAGAACTGTTGCTGTAGTTTCCTCTCTTACATGGAACTGCTCAAGCAAACGTTGTCCTGCCACGTACATGGGAAGCTCATGGTAAGCAGCCTGGTGTGCAAAGACTTAACGTTGCAAGTTGCCTCGGACAAAAGTGTAGGGTAAAAAAAAAAACAATGAACTCTGAAAGGTGGACATTTTCCACCATTAGGAAGACGGTGGAGAAGAACTTCAGCAATAAAACTCACCCAAAAGTGCATGCAGCACAACCTTTACTGGCAAAACCTAAAAACATGTCCACTGGGGGGCACTGTGGCCTTTGGGAGCACGGGATGAGTGCGTTGGCCCCACTGCGCCACTTGAGATCATGCCCACAGCACCTCACCCTGTGTCTCCACAGTGGATTCGGGGTCTTCTGACCAAATTTAACGTGAGTGTTTCCCTTCACACAAGTCCTGTCTGCACAAACTGTGTTCTTTTTCACAGAGGAAAAGTGTGTTCAACATCAGCATCTGTGTGTGTCTGTGTGTGTGTGCGTTCAGTATTGTCCGTTGCCGAAGCTCAGGCTGTCCCCAGCAGTGTGTACCGCATCCCAGATGCTGCAGTTCACCCAAAGAGCACAAACCTTCAGGTCGATCCAGGCTTCCTTTACAGGGAGAAACAGCAGCACAACTCCTCTGGCAGGTGACTTCGGATCATCGTGGATTGTTGCTGCTAGAAAGCCAGACCTTTTGTCTAAAGCGATCAGTCTTGCCGGAAGTGTCGGTGAAAATCCTTAGCAGAGCAGCAGAGGCCGCCAGGACTTTCTTCACGCTGCTGGCCACAGCACTTCAAGCTCGCTGCCCTCGCTGCTGTCATAGCAACATGT